>JAMALA010000080.1:0-71697 GCA_023628255.1 Cystobasidium sp. 2NF920 | reverse complement strand
TGTTTCCGAAGGCTGAGGGTCACCGTGATATGGTGATGTAGGCTGTAAAGACCACCTTCGCTGTCGCGTCTCTTAATCGCGTCTTGAGCAGCGAAAGCAGTAAGGGCAGTAGGCTGTCACAAGGCATTGAGGGGCGAATACGCGAGCAGCTGAGCAGCAGCAGCAGCAGCAGGCCTTGTCGTGCGTCATGAAGTGCGATGGGCAATTCAAAGCGAATCCATCAGGTAATTCCAAGCAGAACCAGCCTGGTGAGAGGCCTGATAAGCAGAACAAGATGCACAAGGTGGGCTGCTTCTTCTTATCTTTCTTGGGTCCATGATATGCTGATGATGAAGCTTTCCACACCAGATCGCCCTTGATTTCAACCAACTCTTTTCTCATCACCAGCACATGCATGACGACGATGCTGTTCTACGACTTCGTCTCTCTCTCATACACCACAAATCCACGTCACTGATTACAGCAAGCCATCGACGAAGTCTATGCCAATGGAAAGCCATACATCGGAAACGGCAAGCTAGAAGGCAAGAAAGCCATCGTCACAGGTCGCAACTCCGGAATTGAGGAGCTACTGCCATCCTATTCACGCTCGAGGGCGCAGATAGCACAATCTTCTACCTACCAGCTGAAGAATCACGAGCATATATTCAGAGAATAGTGTGCTTGCACTAGCCTGCCTCTGATGCTGTGCGGTCAATCACCCTGAACTCGAAAAAGTCGGTACTTCTATCAAGTCTACTAACCTTTTCGTACTATCGGCTATGGGTGAATCATTTCGCCTCTGCTGATTGAGCAAAGCAGAGTACTAAGACGGCTAGCTGATGGATGCCCAATGACATCTTCATCATGCAGAATCTTGCATCATTATCCTACTCAATATGCCTGTTGAACCAATCTTTTACACTGTTCTTTCACCCATCGGCTATCCAAATCCCATCTCCCTCTCTCCACTCTTTCTCCGGTGCATCCCGGCATCACTTTACACCGGTGCATCCGTGTTTCTTGCTTTCTTCACGGCGGAAAACCAGACAAGACAAGTCAAGCTGTTAAACCGCCTAGAAGTGTTTGATCCATGCATTTACTCCAACCAATTACTGCACTCAATCTGAATCTTGTCGTAGGACTGTTACTTTTCCAACAGCATGCGACCTTCCATCATTCGAACAGCTTGCACTTGCAAGTGGTCGTCTGCAAGCTTGGACGGGGCAAGTGGTGGTCAGGGGCCACCTTCGACTAGAAGAACAAGTCATCAGTCAACGAAAGCAAGTACTACTCTTGATAATACGTCCTCAGGCACTCCATCCACTTCCTCAACCTCCACTTCGACTTCCACTCCTACTTCAAGCAACCACCCGACTGCCTGGAAATCTGGCCTAATTCATCCCTTCCTCGACTCTCGCTATATAGGTCATCACAGGGATCCATCAAAGCATGACAATTCCACTCATTCTTCATTAGGTCTTCCCATTTCTAGAAGAGCAAAAGCAGCTTGGTTCACTCCTTCAACTGTTGATTCTATCATAAGCAAGGTACCAACGACATCGCCTCCTCCTTTACCGCATGAAGCGGCAACATTTAAGTAGTAGTAGTTCTTCGTCTGAAGCAGACCAGGGCTACGGCACTGTCGCAAGTCGTGAAATGGAGGAAAGATCTGAAATTACATGAGCTTCCGGAATTGTTGGAATGGCCAGTTTGGCAAAAGAAAAAATCACCACTAAACTCCGTCAGCTAATCAGGAACGGTCCTCGGGTGAGCTCTTCTTTCATGTGATATAAGACTTATCCTAAAAGGACATAATGGCTAATCCAGTCTGATCTTGGGTGGCGGCTTCAGGACGAACTCACCCCCGCTCTTCGAATTCAGAACCTGCAATTGTATTGCATCTATTGCATACTGCGGACGTTAGAGCAAGAATAGAAAATTCCTTTATCAAGTCGAGCTTCCTATCTCGCAGGACATTCATCAGGAGAATACAGTGCATGTGTGGCATCAGGCATCACTTCCTTCACAGAAGGAGTCCATTTGACGCTTCTACATGGTTTGCCTACATCGAGAGCACTTCAATTATCTTCTTTGAAAACATAATCTGATCATTCTGCTAAAGATGAAGAAAGAGCTCAAATATCAGCTATTATGTTGATGGGTGATTCTAGACCTAAACAAGTTGAAGATGTCATTCGAATTCTTAGAGAGGAATATGAAGGTAACAATGCCGGGCTGTTTGAGGTTGCTAGCTATAATTGGTCAAGGCACTTGGTACTCTCGGGATCGAGAGCTGTTGTGCTTAGAGCGTGTGAAACGTTGGAATATGAAGCGATTGCAGTGAGAGCTGCTGATCTGCCTGTCTTGTGCGTAGAGACACGTCACGTCACCTCCTTTCAGACTTTTTGGAGAAGTAGGCTGACTGAACCTAAGCTTCTCTGTATCAACAGCGCACCTTTCCTTTGCTCCTTTACGGGACCCGGAGCAAAAGGCATGAAGCACGCCTGGAACCACAGCGTCTGCGCCAAAGCACCAGAAGCACGGATGGTCTCCAACCTCGACGCGGGTCTATTTCCCATCCTGCAATCCTAAAGATGAACATAGGAGCTTCAACTCACGCTCCTGTGTTATGGTCATCTGCATTAAACAAGATGAGAACACAAGAAGGAGTTGAAAGATTTATATTTGTTGGACCTGGAGAAGCTCTAGCTAATCTAGCTAGGAAGGAAGTCAAACCTGGAACTTGGAACTTGGAGGGATGGCGGTGAAAGGTTGGACATTGGGACCGTGGCCTACCCAGGAACGTATGAAGAATACGAGTGAGATCTTTAGGGATTCAATGGAGAATGTAGCGGGGTCAGTGACGTGGCGGTGGAAGAGGGCAGTATCGAAGTCGCTGTATGATCAGCTACTGGACATGTATCATAAAATTTCCAGTCGGAAGGCGAGCACGTCTCCTGGCGGCGACAGCAGGATCGGATGACCCGAGAAGCAATCTAATAACATTCACGAGCAATCAAAGCTATGGTTAGTTCAAAAGTAAATGCTCTTAAGTAACAGACTTACTGATATCTAAACTGTAGGTCCGCCTTTGGCGGCGAGCCCGTAACTTGTAATCATCGAGAGCCCAGTAACAAGCTTTCAGGGCCCAATCAATACAAAAACTGTGGTCACAAAATTGGCTATTTGAACGTTCGTGTCATGACTGAACTTATTGCGATACGCATACGCCATGAGCGGCCCTATGTAAACTTCTGTTGTCCATGCGGCGCGGTAAAGACTACCAATGTCCATCAGACTGAGTGAAACATTGTCCGTTTCCTTGCGTTTCGCGTCGTCCACAGTTACCAGACCCACAAGTACGTGCCCTAACTCAGGCTAGCTGGACGCGTACCTGCGCTTTCTCGTGATACGCATCACCCTCCAGCATCTGAACGGCGAGAGCTATTGAAAGAAGATGTCAGCGGCGAGGAATTTGGCAATATCAATCAGATGGCTAAGCAGTTGCGACTCACTGTACGCGCCCGCTTCCAGTCCAGCAGGTATTTGTACCTGCTTCTTGTACTGGTTGCCGAAAGTTTCCAGCTCTATCATAGCTTTGGGCTCCTGAGACGTGTCACTACCGGCATAGAACAGCAGTCTGATCTTTCTGTCGTATGTACTCGGATCGACGAAATGGAGGGAAAAACGGTCTTGAATGACTTCACCTTCTTTTGGGTGATTGATGTGTGCCAGCTCAGGTACTTTGTCTGCTACATGAGCTTCGTCGTTGAAGTCTGGATCTACAAACTCCGTGACAGGCTGCACCATGGGTACACTCCCGTCACGTATCTCTTCTGCCGGCACACGCTTCAGATCGGCAATGCTCTTGCCCTTCATTTCCTCCGACATAAAGCCGCCAAGCCAGTTGCACATAGCGTTGCGGTTGCGCTCTCCACCTGTAGGGACCTTGTATGCATAGCCTTTTCGAGTCGTTTCGGCATCGGCAGAAGCAGCGGTGGTGGCCATGGTGGTGCGCAAGTACTAATCGGATCTTTGAGAGAGGATGGTCTCAAGGTTAGCGGAGTACAAATAACACAGAATAGGATATGTTCAAGAGCAAAGCACAGTGGGATCACTGGCAACGAGATAAGCATTCGGATCCCCTTCGAAATGCCGACGAGTGACTAAGCCGCGCTGTGCGCTCGGGCATAGATGACATCGCCTCAAGCACGTGACTTCGCTTGTACGTCCATATATCCGAGGTTGGCCCTTACCTCAAGCAGCACAATTATTGTCTTTGCAGAGCACGGTACCTCCATAGACGCCATGGTCATCAACAATGCTTAACTACGATACAAGACTACCACTCTGTCACTCCCAGACACAACGTACTAACAGTCTAGCAGCGAAGTCAGTTACTCCGCTGTGTCGTCTTCTTCCGGTCCTGCAATTATACCTGTGAAGTCCGAGTTAGCACTACTAGGATATTGATCACCAAATAATAAGCAATTCACATTTAATTGGGGCAACTCCATCAGGTCCCTTTCCATCGGCCATACACTGGAACGCGGCCAGGGAATCCTTGAACTTGTAGCGGTGTGTGATGAGAGGCTTAAGAGCTACTTGTTTCTGTGCTACCAGATCGAGAGCCAATTTGTACACTCCCGGACCGTAGCTATGTCAGGTTGATCAGCGCCATGTCGAAGCTACAAAGGCCTAGACAAGACTACTTACCGCCACGAGCCTTTGATCTGAAGTTCGCGTGTCGTCACACTTTGCACACTGCATCGATGAGGTTAGCTGAGACACAAGCTTCAGGAGCATCTTGCCTGGTGAGGGCTTACGGAATAGAAGCGTTCATGGCCCTGATACCGACTTGCACGTATGTGCCTCCGTCACTCACGAGATGAATTCCAGTAGCTATGCAGGCCTCAGATCCGGTACAATCTACTACGAGGTCCAAGGCATTTGGTCCACTACCCAGATCAACGCCGAGCTTCGAACTTATCTCGTGCGCCTGCCTTCGAGCATAGCCTGCTGCATTCTCGCCTTCTTTAGATGAAGAAGCCCTCCAAATGTCCGTAGCTGCGTAGAGTCTCGCGAAATTGAGCTTTTCTTGCACTATGTCGATTCCTATCACTCTTCGAGAGCCGAGAGCTTTGGCGACGGCCATGCATAATAGACCAACAGGACCAGCGCTGCGAATGACAAGGTATATCAGATCATTGGATAGGAGTCCGAGACATGCGGGATCGACTGACCCGAAAATAGCAACATTCTTGTTGCTATGCAGATCTGCAACTTTGACAAGAGCATGTACGGCTACTGCTAATGGCTCCAACATGCTTCCCTCTTCCATAGAGACATTCTACTTGTTGCACGCATTAGCTCGCGTGGTCTTTCAACCTGTGAAAGACACCCACATCTGGTAGCTTGTAGCATAGATCTGACGGGAGAACGTACTAGAACGGACACAGGTGAGCTGGTTTAGCGGGAGAAGAAGGCGACGTTGGTGATACACGTTGCTCACGTATCCACAAAGTGTGCCATCCGTTGGCGGGGTAGCTGCAAACTTCATCTTCTTGCATAGATTGTAACGTCCAGCCTTACATGGGCTGCATTTCCTGCAAGTCTCGCCAGGCTCGACACATACACGGTCACCTGGTTCAAGCTCCTCGACTTCGGATCCGACTGCAAAGACGATGCCTGATGTCTCATGACCCAAAACCATCGGCTTGTCGACGACGAAGTCGGCGATCCGACCAGCCTTCCAAAAGTGCACATCGGATCCGCATATTCCTGGGGATAGCGTAGAATACTAATAGTTAGCCGAAGTCTTGTCCAAAATGGAAATAATGCCAGTGCCGAGCTGGGTCATGATTTTCACGTTGGCTTGAACATGGATGAAGGCTACAGAGACTTGAGCAGTCCTGTCAAGTATGAGAAAGGACTACAACAGTCCCTGCAGCATCCATGCTTGTGAGCATATCAGGTGTGGTTGCTCATGGTACGCGAGCCCAGCGTGGTCGACAAAAGCATGGAATGGCCAGAGCGAAAGCAGCACGCGAGCAAGCGTAGTCTGCCCAGCTTGGCTCTGCTCCAGCAAGATGGATGGTGGATGTACCTATGCTGCGTGGACAGACAATCACTCTGATACGGACAGCCAAGAGATGGGTCAAAGCAGGCGTGTCAGACAAACTAGGCCTGTGTATGTACCAAGTTATCAGATACCGCGACTCACTCGTCCGGCCGGATATCCGACTTGTTCGGAACTGGACGCTCTTCGAATGCAAGCTCGTCTATCTTGCGCATCAAGAAGGTGACTGTGCCACAATCACTCTATGGTCAGCCTTATCGTATCTTAATTGCTGGCGACTGTCTACACTGCACTCAACTGTTCTTCTTGGGCACCACCACCTTTTCCATTTCGGCAGGATCCATTGTGAGAGGGATTGCCTACGGCTACAGCTACGTAGGAGAGTAAGCTGCAAGGCAACTCAGTGCTGTCGTCTTCGTTACAAGACTCGTTCAACAGGTAGGCCGCCTCTGTCATCGATCAAGCATTGCCGCCTCGGCATCCACTCTGCTCGGCATCTTTGAGGCCTGCAAAGCCGAAAGCGGGGCACCAGGATATCCCGGTTCCTGATATTACTAGCAAGTTCACTCTCTTGTCGATGTACCGCGCATAAAGGGACAGAATAGGTATACTGCTCCTTGTCTTCAATCAATGACAGAGTGCCTTTACTTCATTGCGAGCATTTTCAATCTGACGAAACAGGAACTCGCCTACTTGACTTCGTTCATGCCCTCTGACCCTTCGTGACTTGATACGACATAATGCACCCTCACTTGTTTTCATTTCAGGAAAAGACTAACTGACCATGCTAGAAGTATTTATCTCTGTCCAACCAATATCTACAAGAATGAAGACCAAGAAATACTTCGGTTTAAGAGGTTTTGAAGCGTGGTTTGGTCCGGTAAGGCCCTCCGTATCGGGCAGAGGTGTGGTGCAAAAGCAATTACCCATACTCTTTCTCTAAGAGGTTGCTTTGGACACATGTTCAATTGCGTACATATCCGATCTTTGCGTGAGTTGTTGCAACCTCCTCTAGGTAGTTGCCCTAAGTAGTCCGAGCTCCATCGACAAGACCCCTCGTCGAATCGATACGGAAGTATAGAAAAAATTTATTGAGGTGTTGATACCTAAATGTCACTTGTGTGCAAATGCATCAACGCAGGTCTTCTTCTCTCGGTCACATACTGCTTCTACGTGAGTGTCTCTGCCGACTTTCCAAGGTCCAGACGACTAAACGCAACGACTGCAGATCCACTTGACAGCCAAAAACGGCGCGAGGGTCAGTGAAAGAGATGGATGACATCATCCGCAAGTCGACTGGTGTTTTCAAGGTCGTCAAAGTAGCTCGAGAGGAACCACCTAGGTATGGCAAGCACGGAGAACATCTCCGCGACTCTTCTAGCGAAGAGGGCATTGCGTGCCGAGCTTTCCGTCTTGCTTAAGTGAGCACCCGTGTATCCAGATCACAGGAAGGACAAGGGAAGTCCACCGTAGAGACCATCGAGTGAGGCGTCGACAAGAGAGAGCCGCCAATTCGGAGCAGGGTCTAAATCCAAAAATCAGCTGCACGTGATCAGACGCAGTGTGCGGAGCAGAACGACGAATTCGAATGTAGAAGCATTTCACAGCTGCTCATGCGTATCATATAGCAGGCCATGTAGTATGTCTAGCATAGCCTCGCAACGTTGTTCAGCTGAAGGCATCTGAGAAGGGGAATGCAGTACTGGTCGTTCCCTGCCGTGCGTGTGTAAGCCACAATATCATCGGGAGAGGAAGATGACAAAGACTTGCATCTCTTTCTTTCATATGAACCGTATTTACATCTGGCCATTACTAGTGAAGCCAGCACTGCACCGTGGGAACAGGATGGCATCATCACTGTCAGCGACAATCACCCGCTCGGACAGCACTTCGAGGAAAGCAGCCTCGTTCTCTGCAGGAAAGCACCTCAGCAGCCAGACAATCACTTCGACGCCTTTGAGTCCGCCTACGCAGCAGATTGAGAGTGCAAAGAGGCTCGCTGCCTATGCTGCTGTCCAGAGATACGTCAAGCCGGAGCACAAGATCATTGGCATTGGATCTGGAACGACCATCCCGTATTGCATTGAAGCTCTTTTGAAGCAGGGTGAAGACGCGAATGCCGAGGTGGGTCTCACATCACATCACAGCATACAATCATTGCTGACAATACCACCCTGTTACGCTTGCAGCGCTGGTTCGTCCCTACCGGCTTCCAATCCAAAGAACTTATCGTCAGAGGCGGACTCAATCTGGGAGATGTCGATCAATTCCCACAGATTGATATCACAATAGACGGTGCAGACGAGGTGGATCATGCTCTGAATGCTATCAAAGGAGGTGGTGCTTGTCACTTGCGTGAAAAGGTCCTAGCGGAAGCAGCGAGAACCTTCGTCATCATCGCCGACGCAAGGAAGAACTCTGAAGTACTAGGGACGAAATGGAAGCAGGGTGTGCCGATAGAGGTAGCTCCTTTCGCTTGGGCCTCTGTCCTGCAGAAACTACAAAAGATGGGATGCACGCAACCGAAGTTACGGATGGGCAAAGCGAAAGCGGGACCGGTGGTGACGGACAATGGAAACTTTGTTATCGACTCGCCGTGGGATGAAGTGTACATGCTGGACCCGTCAGAACTGCTGCATAGAATCAAGATGTGAGTACAATGTGTGCTTTCATATTGCTTCTCTGCAAGGTAGCCGACTGCCGTAGACCATCTACTGATCATCTCCCTCTGCCGGCAGGCTCACCGGAGTGCTGGAAGTCGGTCTGTTCTGCGGTCTCGCAGAGGCTGCTTTCTTCGGTCAAGAGGATGGAACTGTGTTTGTGCGGTATGCTGACGGGGTACGTATATCCTATATGATGAGACTGGTGCAATATGCTACAATAGCTAATCTTGGTGTGAACTATTCTACAGCGGACGGAAAAGATTGATACGGTGCCAGGCGTTGATGGTGACGTGAATGTAGCATAATCAGGCATTGTGTTCAGGGCGCAAGTTGCAGCAGCAATCTTCATGAAGTAGAACTTAGGCAGAGTCGGTTCTGCTTCATTCCGTAGAGGTTGCAAGGGTATCTCGCATATCGGGGTGTACATTATCGAGAACGCACCCTCTTCGCTGTCAGTCACCAGACCAATGGGATGAGATGCCATCTTTTAGTCTTGTATTCCTCAAACTTTGCCTTTCCGAAATGCTTCTCCAGAGCCTTTTCTTCGTCAATGATGCGTCTGAGGAAAGGTACCAGCCCAATTGCAGTGTAGAGGGCGAGGACTCGCAGGTCATGCTGTAGGCCAATCCACCAGAAGAAAGGAAGAATATGCAGGAGTAAAGCTGTGTAGCCTGGATGCATGAGCTTTGTGTAAGGTGATGCAGTGATAAGCTCCTGATCTTTCGTGAAGTGGACTCTGAGGTCAAAGTCAGCTAGAGTGTCAGATACAGTGTCAGATACTTACTTGTATGTGAAGTACTTTCCCAGAGTCTTGTATGCACTTCGTCTCAGCCTTGCAGCTGCTCCCATGCATACGAGAGCGAGTATATCCATGTATGTCCACGGAGCATTGATGAAGCCCCTCCAGCCACCAGAATAGTACTGGAACACCCAGATTTGGAAGATCACCTGGAGAGACACACTTGTTGCAAAGAGAATCCTCCACTGCGTTGGGGTCATGCTAACTTCCCAGCCTGTATGGGCGGGGAGAGCCTTGGTCGTCTTGCCGTTCGCGTCGACTTTGGACGTTGATGATGCTGCTGCTGCTGCTTCGTCACTAGACACGAGAGCATTCTTGGGGGGTGCCCATACTCGCCAGGTCGTCCAGAATGAGTATGCGAGTGCAGCAGCACGAGAAGCTTGATGCAGATCCATAGTGTAGCAGTTGGTCGGAATAAGAGCACAACGAGGAAAGCATCACAGATGTGCATGACATCGACATGCTGGGTGGCACTCCCCTTCTATTCATAGCAGCAAGGTGCTAGCTATAACTCATATACCTGACATAGCATCAGTCATCATCCATTAATACCAGCTCTCAGTAGTCATGATGGATATGACAGCCGAGCGTCATAGCGAGGGAGGGCTAATTCTGGCACGTGCTTCTCTGCTTCGTCAGCAAAACGGCTGTCGGTTATCATACCGAGGACAGCCGTGTGGCGCTTTCCATGGCCAGTGGGCCTTTGATCTGCAGGATTTGCTCTCTTCTAGCCGCTGTACAGCTGTAGTACATACACAGTCTTCATGATCAGCCTAGCTGCTTGTATTGACTGCCTGCTCACTCGTCCAAGACCACCTACGGTTCTCGATCATCTATGCTGGAACACTGCATGAGAACACGATATTCAAAAGCTTTGCACATATCAGTAGCATAGTCGGTTGCAAGGACGTTGTTGTATTACTTCCTAGATGGTCTCAATGGTATCAGAGTAATGCATCCTTCCGGCCTTCTGACTCTCTTCGTGCCGAATTTGCCGGTGTGCATTCCGGTGGCCAGCCATCTTCGCCATTTCAAGAAGTCGGCGAGGTGGATCCAGCTTGCCTTCGCGTCCATCACGACGAGTTGGCTTGAGAGGTGCATTCCAGTCTGCCGTATCGCACTGCTGTACATGGTAACACGAGCACAACAATGAGAGCAAGATGGCTCGCTTCGATGGTACCCACGTTCTCGCAGTGGCTGAAGAGTCCTCTGTTTCAGAATGACTGCTCTTAACTCTGCATTTTCCTCATACTTGCTCACTGACTGCTGAGTTTATATACACACGTACACTACAACCATGCAGACTTTCTCATCAACATCACCCGAATCGACCTTCAGCACCGGTCTCGGACTAGGCATCGGACTGGGTCTACCATCTACCTTCAACAATGGTCCTCGCCGAAGTCATCAATGCAGCTCACTTGAAGATGAGGAGTCACCACTAGGTAGAGACATGCTCTTCCCCTTCACTGTCAAGTCCCGACATGCAAGTGAAGCGACTATTATGCTTGATGGCCTTGTCTCTTATTGGAGCCCAATGACGGACGACGGTGAAGGTTTCAACGGCGGGGATGGAGAAGATGATGAAGAGGAGGAGGATGCCCATCAAGATGACATCAATGGAGACAGCCTATCTTCTCCTCTTCAATTGGTTCCCCATGCATGCCTACATATGCTTTCTCCCAAGCTAGAATCTCTGGCCCTTGCAGCCGCACAACAAGGAGCCAATGCAGAAGAGACAGTTTCAACAGCTCTTGAGTGGGCCTGGCTGGTCCCCATGCTTGGTAAGCAAGCCATCTACTATTACCTTGCATTGTATAACCTGACCCACCCTGGTGTTCCAATAGACACAACTCACAAGCAAGATGTCATCGTCGAACAACGAAGCCCAGCTCATGCTCCCGCAATGACCCACATGCCATCCCTCGAATCAATGGCTTCGAGCATTACACTAGCCGAGTCGGACGAAGGTTACAATCCATCCATTGCTACATCGTCATACCAGAGCGACATGGCCCGTTCTCATTCACTCCTTTCCTCCTTCTCGATGGCGTCCTTTTCTACCAACGCCTCCTCGGTCGCTTCCAGCTCCCAGAGCGTCCTAGATCGCAAGAGACCTCTCCCTTCTCGAGCGGCATCGTCTTCAGCTGCTGAGACCCAAGTCATCAAGCTTCGAAGCCGTAAATATCAGCGACCTGTTCAAGGCGATGTTCGTTCCCAATCAGGTCTAATTCGCCGAGATACACAAATGTCAGTCGTATCACAGAAAGCATCGGTCCACTGTTCTTCTCCTACGGCCGATGAGCTTGACTGCATGGTCTTTGAACCAATGCAGCAACTACCTTCTCCCACTCTCTATTCAAGCGAGCTGGAAGACTCTTCATGCACTTGCGACAGTCAATCAGAAGAAGATATTGAGGTCACGCAAACAAGCGATGTCACCCGGGCCGTCTTTGAGATCTGGACAATGGCAGAAGAAGCAGAAAAGCAACGCAAGCTCAAGAAGAAGCAGCCTACCAAGTCTACTCGTCCTACGATCTCAGATGCTAGCGCCATGAGAGTCCAGAAATGGGTGTCAAGAGTCAGAAAGTCCGCTTCAGTTGGCAATCTCAAAGCACGTGCTAGCAAAGACGAAGGACTGAATGCTGTCGAAGACCCACTTGCATGGGCTGATAGCTATTCCAACGAGTGTCCTGAATTGAAGGAGGAACAGATAATGGAACCCCGACCGACTGTGATCGAAGAAGTTAAAGGAATTCGACAAGTTCTCGAACAGACCAAGGCGTCACCTGTGGCGTCGAGAGGCAGGCCACAGGCACCTGTGAACCCCATCTGGGATTTTCTCGGATGAGGATAAATATTCAGGACATTATCTATATCACCAGGATACTGTTGCGGACGAAAGTGCTTTGTCCGTTGTTCAGCTGGAGTTCAGGGTTTCATGTCTTGTCATTTAGTGTTTGGGTTGTCGCAGCTGGTTTGCTAGATAGGAAGCAATGCATAGCCTAAATCATACTCTAAATCGTCAGCATACTTTCTGCCTATTCAATAGCTGCTCCTGTTCCGGTATCTTATGCCACTTTGGTAGCCCGGCCTGCACACCCAACTTTTGCCACTTGGGAAGGGTATACTAGCCAGTGCTCCCTTTTGCCTTCCTTCTTTCTTTCCGCACCATCCGGAGTTGTTGTTGTTGCAAGATGCGGGCGGTCGTGCAACGAGGTGTGTTTAGTCTGCGTATTAGTGAAGTTTTCTGAAGTACAATAACAGAATTGGCTGATACACCGTTCATTTCCATTGCAAAAACACGATCGTCAATAGTGTTATCGGCTTCCGTAGTCGTCAACGGGCAAGAAATCTCTCGAATCGTGCGGTTTTGGGCAGGTCGTTTCTGATGTACAGCACGAAGTGATGGTTCTTGTTCTCTCCTTTCTCACCAGGGCCGAGGCTTAATGTGTCTGATTGGCATATCTACACGCAAGTAGTTGTTCGCATTCGGGAAGTTGGCTCAGGCTCACGGTTCTGAACAAGCAGAAGACCCGCCAGATGACCTGGAATACGTCTCGAAGAAGATTCTGAAGTCAGTTTTCGTTTTCTGATGTCAATCCCACAAGGCCCTGCTGATGGCCATGCAAACCTAGTCTGAAACTTTTTCCTGATGGAGAAGACGAGACTTTATCGAAGCAATGGGCCAGGAGCGCGATGGACGTTCAAGGGGACGTATTATGTGGTGAGACGAGGCTGCATAATGTGCTTGTGCAAATAGATCAGCTAACGCCATTTGTCATCAGTGTCTCAATTCACGTTACACGCGTCCACCAGAAAAGGATCCAAACCGGATTTCCACAATGCAATGGTAAGTCAAGTCCTATGAATTGGGGTGAGGGAAAGCGAAATAGACTCTCATACGTGCTATGCAGGGTACCGCTCCTTCGAAAGACTTCTATGCTTCGTTTCTGGCGAGGATGGGCGAGCTGTATCAGCCGGAAAAGATCAAGGACGGCGAGTTCGGGGCTATGTAAGTAGGATGCGTACAAACCAGACGAGACGAACCGAAGCCCCGGGTGTCTTTGTATTTGTCGAATGGTTCAGAGAGAATGGCGATGCTGATTTCATTGCTTTGATCTCACTCTACCTTTCCTCCGGATACGGTAGGATGCAAGTCTCGCTCACAAACGAGGTAAGGTCGATTCCCAAAGTTATACTGACTCCCGATAGCTGACCACCACATTATGAACCTTCAGGGGCCCGTCACCATCATCATCGACTCCCAGGATACACACAATAATGGTACTGCAAGTGGAAGTGCATCAGGGACGAGTACACCTGAATTATCTGCAGAAAAGCAGGCGATCCTGCAGAACAAGCAGCGGAAGAGGGAGGAGAATGAGCGAAGACAGAAGGAGAATGCAGAGAAGAAGAAGGCAGCACAGGCTGAGTACGAACGACAAAGGCAGGAATGAGAATTTGTATCATAGGTTCAATAGCGTTGGTATAGAAAGTCACGTGCTGCGTTTTTACATCGTGGCGAGTTTTGAAAGTCACTCGAGCAGCCCTGTAGCAATGCAGGTGAAGCTTTCAAGACATCAGCAGATTCTCATATGACTGATCAAGGTGTCTGTGAACCTGCTTGTTGCATTCTGGGAAATGCAGAATTACAAAACTGGCTGCCGGTAGATGTTAAAAGGGAAGCGATCGAGCGGCCTTGAACTGACATCTCTGTGAATCTTTCCGAAAGATTAGTGGCCCTTTGGCAGAGGACTCATCGATTCACGCTCGTTTAAGCATACATACATACAACGCAGTACCATCATTGCCTGAAGACAGACGACTTCCTCCTTCCTCGAAAAAGCCCGGACAATGCTGGCCATCTCCAGCTCGAGCATGCGACACGACATCAATGGGCCTTTTGCTGGATCAATGACAACAGGAGCATCGTCGGGAGTGTTATCATTGTCATTGTCAGAAGGAGCATCATCGACTACACAAGCCTCGTTGGCGTCGTCGTCCGTTCGCGGGCCCGTCTCTCCTGCCCTGGTCAGCAGCCATCTACCGAAGTCGATGCTGGTTGAAGACGACATCCATGGGACCTTCAACATCACAGAGCCTGTTCTCATCGAGCTCCTTCTCTCACCTCCAGTCGAACGCTTAAGAAGGGTCCTTCAGCATGGCATTACAGCTCTCATTGGCATTACACCAACGCCACCCGTCACGAGACACGAGCATTCAGTAGGAGCGATGCTCTTGGTTAGAGCAGCGGGAGGATCAGTAGACGCCCAAGCTGCAGCTCTGCTTCATGATATCGCCCATACTGCCCTGTCGCATGTGGTCGATTCGACATTTGGTTATGTCGTGCACGAAGTAGACAAGCTGGAATATCTGAACACCACTACGATCCTCGACATTCTTCGGAAACATGGCTTAGATCCAGAAGAGGTCCTTGAGGAGGCCAATTACCCTCTTCTAGAGTTGGATGCTCCAGCTATATGGTATGTCTGATAGTCTGATGGTGTCTCGCAGTTACCTATCATGGCTGACCATTACTTCCTCTCCATAGTGCCGACCGCTTAGACTATGGCATTCGCGATAGCCGGTCATTTGGAATTCTCAGCTCAGAACATGCCAGTGCTATTTCCGCTGACCTGGTAGCGAGTCGCGAGGGCAGGTTCTGCTTCAAGACGTTAACTTGGGCTAAGAAACTTGCGGAGGCCTACATGCAGGCAGATGAGTTCGCATGGAGCAACCCCAATCATTCTTTGCTGTATGAATATGCTGTAAGTTATCCTCTTGTTCGAACACATGGGCTAGCCTTGCTGACTGTGTGACGTCTGACTAGGCCAACACAATCAAGCTTGCTCATTCTACCGGGGAGATGCAGAAGTGCGAGCTATGGAAATCATCGGGCGACGATGCATTCTGGCGGAAGATGACAGAGTCGACCAGTCCGGAAGTTCGCAGATTAGCACTGAGGGTGAAGAAGACAACGAGGGTGGAGGAAATTCCAGAAAGCGAATACAACGTTACTACGGGAGAACGGTATACCGAGACTCCAAAAGTGCGAACGATAGATCCAGATGTCCTTCAAGCTGATGGAAGTGTCATCAAGTTGAGCTTGCTGAGTGAGGAATACCGACTGAAGCGGGAGGCCTACCTGGCAAGGAAGAATGGAGTGCATTGGTATCGAGTGATTGAGGTATAAAATTGCGTAATTTGGGCAAGATCGTCAGTAGAAAGCAGTATTGGCAATAGAAGTAGCAGTGCAAGTGTATCTAATGGCGTCACCGCACAAGAAGTAGAGGAAGTCTTCCATCATTGTAACAAAGTAGTAGCCGTAGTTGTAGTGGATGGTGGCGACACCTACACATGAGATCTAACAAGTCAATCAGAACGAGCTGAAAGCAAGGACACATACTAAATGAATGCCTGTGATTGCAACGGTGCTGCCCATACTGCCAGAGTCCTATCCCATTCTCCTGCAGCCCATCCATGCCTTGTTTACTTTCGATCACGCTCTTGTTGACTGAAGGAGAACAGCGAGGAGAGCCTTCTTCTCTGCATTCAACTGGAAGAGGGAAGTGAAGGAGAGAAGAGACAGACAGACAGACTCATTCATGACACACTCATTCAACAGGTAGAAGTGCTTCCATCAGGTTTCTGACCCAGGTGGTTTGGATTGGATACCTCGACTACTGGAGAAGATACACTCAGAATACACAATATACACACACACCATGAGCGACTACGACGATTCAATGAACGACTTCATTGTCAATTCAGACAGTGGAAGCGACTTTGAAGCGTCTCCTCCTCCGGCTAAGAAGGTGTGTACCGTCTCTCTTCCAGGGCAATTGATGGATGGCCACTCACGCGTTTCTGTTCTTTGAAAACAGTCAAAGAAGTCGCCTCCTGCAAAAGCACCTGCAAAGCCTAAAGCAGCTGCGAAGGCTAGCACATCCAAGACCACCAAGACCACTACCGCTGCTGCTTCCAAGAAGAAGGACACGGCTGCTTCTACCGCCGCCAAACCTAAAGCGAAAGCAGGAGCAGCCAAAACAACAACTGCGGCCGCGACGAAGAAGAGAAAAGCTATCGAATCAGAAGACGATGACGATGACGACGATGACAGCAATGGACCTGACGCGTCTTCTAGCACTGTCGAGAACCACAATGTAGTCCACCTCGACGATGATGCTTCGGAAGTCGACAGCGATGCCGCTCCGAAGAAGAAGGCTCCAGCCAAGTCGAAAGCTGGTTCTTCCAAATCAGCCAGTGATACATATCAGAAGGTGAGTTCGAATCATACAAGATTGGTGTATTTTACAGCTTGCTAATACTCTGGACTCATCTCGCACAGCTCACTCAAGTCGAGCACGTCCTCAAACGACCAGATTCATATATCGGCTCAACCGAACCTCAGACCCAGCCTATGTGGGTATTCGATTCCACTACGAACGGCATGGTATACCGCAACATCACCTTTACTCCTGGTCTATACAAGATCTTTGACGAAATCCTCGTCAATGCGGCTGATAACAAGGTGATTTCCTGTCGCATATTTGCCGAATTTGTTCTGTAGCTAATGTAGTTATAATAGCGAAACGACCCAAGTATGGACACTATGAAGATTACCATCGACAGAGAGACAGGCACTATCTCGTGCATGAACACTGGTCGCGGTATCCCCGTAGAGATGCACTCAAAGGAGAAGCTCTGGATTCCCGAGCTCATTTTCGGCCACCTCCTTTCATCTTCCAACTACGATGATGACCAGAAAAAGATTACCGGTGGTAGAAATGGTTATGGTGCCAAGCTCGCCAACATCTACTCTCACGAATTCATAGTCGAGACCGCAGACACTAAGAATGGCAAGAAATACAAGCAGGTCTGGAAGAGCAACATGTCCGTTGCGGGAAAACCAAAAATTACAGAGAACACCAAGGATGAAGAATGGACAAAGATTACCTTCAAGCCTGACTTTGATCGCTTCGGCATGCCTGATGGTATTGACGACGATACGGAAGCTTTGTTGATGAAGCGAGTCTACGATATGGCCGGCACACTAGCTGGCGTGAAAGTCTACCTCAACGGCAAGAAGATTCCAGTCTCAAACTTCAAGAAGTACGTCGAGATGTACACAAATGCAGTCAATGAGATTGGGGGCAAGAAGGCCAAGGGCAAGAAGGTCGAGAAGAAAGATGATGCGCCCGCTCCTAGTCAGATAAGCTCACGCGAAGGGTCGGAGGCACCCCTCGTAGGCGCCAATGCCGATGGCTCCATGCCAGCTGAGAAGACAGTACCCATCGTTTACGAAAAGTTTGGCGAGCGATGGGAAGTCGCTTTTGCACCCTCCGATGGCCAATTCCAGCAAGTATCGTTCGTCAATTCGATTGCAACGACCAAAGGTGGTACTCACATCGAATACATCGCCAAGCAGCTCGTAGATGGCATCATCGAATCCATCTCGAAAAAGGCAAAGAAGCAAGTCTCGACTATCAAGGGATTCGCAGTCAAGAATCAACTTTGGGTCTTCGTCAACTGTTTGGTAGAGAATCCTTCTTTCGACTCACAAACGAAGGAGAATATGACGCTGCCATCGAAGAAGTTCGGTTCGAAGTGTGCCATTAGCGAAGGTTTCCTGAAAAAGGGTGAGTTGTGAAGTTTGGGCTGACTCTTAACATCTGAAAGGCGCTGATGCAATATCGTGATGCTGTAGTGCTCAGTTCAGGTGTTGTCGATAACATCCTGCATTGGGCACAGTTCAAGCAAGACCAGCTCATGAAGAAGACAGATGGTACCAAACGATCACGCATGCTGGGAATTGCCAAACTTGATGATGCCAACAAGGCCGGTACGAAAGATGCTAGGAACTGTACCCTCATTCTAACGGAAGGTGACTCCGCCAAGACATTCGCAATTTCTGGTCTTTCCGTTGTAGGAAGAGACACATACGGTGTCTTCCCACTCAGAGGAAAACTCCTTAACGTTCGTGATGCTGGTGGAAAACAATTGACGGAGAACCAGGAGATTGCACACCTCAAAAAGATCTTGGGCTTGCAAAACGGCAAAGCATACACATCCGTCGATTCCCTTCGTTATGGAAAGTTAATGGTCATGACAGATCAGGTGAGGATGCCTGATGCTGCTACTCAATGGACCGTACTAAGTACTGTCTTTACCCCCTAGGATCATGATGGATCGCACATCAAAGGTCTCATTATCAACTTTCTCGACCATTTCTTCCCAGGTCTACTGCAAATTCCCGGCTTCCTGGTAGAATTCATCACTCCCATCGTCAAGGTCAGCAAAGGGAAGAAGCATCTGTCTTTCTTCACTATCCCGGAGTACGAGAGCTGGAAAGAGGAAAACTCAGACGGTCGAGGATGGCATATCAAGTACTACAAGGGACTGGGTACTTCCACATCGAAAGACGCAAAGGAATACTTCTCGGATCTAAAGCGCCATATGATCAAGTTTGCTGCATCTACAGCTGAAGACCGTGCTCTCGTTGATATGGCTTTCAACAAGAAGAAAGCGGACGACAGAAAAGAGTGGCTCCGAGGCTTTGTCGTGAGTGTCCTTCGTGTGGTCCATTAGACAGAAGATGCAATTAAACTGATGCTCCATTTCACTAGCCGGGCACTTACCTCGACCACAATACCCGCGAGATTCCCATTCGAGACTTCATCAACAAGGAACTCGTTCTGTTCTCTATGGCCGACAACGTTCGATCCATCCCTTCTGTTATTGATGGCTTCAAGCCAGGTCAACGCAAGGTCATGTTCGGCTGCTTCAAGCGAAACCTGAAGTCTGAAGCCAAGGTCGCTCAGCTTGTCGGTTATATTTCCGAGACCACTGCTTACCATCATGGAGAAGCAAGTTTGGCAGGTACAATCGTTGGTATGGCACAGCACTTTGTTGGTAACAACAACATCAACCCCCTCATGCCCAATGGTCAATTTGGTACGCGACTACAAGGTGGAAAAGATCATGCCTCTCCAAGATATATCTTCACCTCCCTGTCAAACATCACACGCAAAATCTTCCGCAAGGAGGATGATGATATTCTGACATATCTCAACGATGATGGTCAGAGCATCGAGCCGATGTGGTGAGTAGATGAGGAGACACCTATCTCGACCTATACGCAATGCTGATGACCTGCGCCTAAAGGTACATTCCTATCCTGCCAATGGTTCTCGTCAACGGCTCGGATGGTATTGGAACAGGTTGGAGCTCCGCAATTCCGAACTACAATCCTTCCGACATCGTTGCAAACTTACGACGAAAGCTGGAGGGTCTTCCTTTAGAGCCAATGCATCCGTGGTTCAGAGGGTTCAAGGGTCCAGTACAAGATCTCGGAGGTGGCAGGTACACTACTAGTGGTATTGCTATGATGACAAGCGAAGACACCGTCGAAGTATTCGAATTGCCAATTCGCACCTGGACCAATACATATGTCGAGCAATTGCTAGCTTGGTCCCAAGCGAGCGAAAAGCAGCCTGCTATCGTCAAGGTGAGTTATCTGAACAATCTCCTGAAAGACAACTTGATTGACACAATTGCTATAATAGGAATTCACATCTCAATCCTCCGAGTTGACCGTCCACTTGGTCATCACGCTCACCGCTGAGGGAAAGTCACAAGTCAAGAAAGAGGGACTAGATAAAGTTCTTCGTCTGACATCTTCTGTCTCAACAAGCAATATGGTGGGCTTCGATGTCAACGGAAAGATCAAGAAATACTCTTCACCAGAGGAAATAATCAGTGACTTCTATGACGTTCGCTTATCGTACTACATGAAGCGAAAGGTGGGTACCACTATGTCGGCTGTAAATAGAACTTGCATGCTTATGGTTCTCTCCTCTAGGATCACCTTGTGGATGTCCTGACCATCGCATACGAGCGCTTTGCGAATCAAGCTCGCTTTATCCAAATGTTTATCAAAGGAGAGCTCAAAGTCGCCAACCGCGCACTCGAAGATATTGTCAGGGATCTTCGCAAACATAAATTCCGACCGTTCCCTAAAGTGGCCAAAGCACATGTCGCTGCGGATCCTGATGCCTCGACGGTCGTCTCCCCGGAAGACCTCCTCGAAGAAATAGATGATGAAGACGCTGCTGGCGATCTGCACGACTTTGACTATTTGCTCGAGATGTCCATCTCTACCTTGACAGCTACCAAGGTACTCTTACCTTATCCAAGAGCATGAATGCGATATCACCTGGTTCTGACTTCTTGTTTCTTTGTATAGGCCAAGAAACTGATGGCACAGCGAGACGAGAAGGAGGAGGAGCTAAAGGTTCTGCTCAGCCAGACGCCAAAGTCAATGTGGTACCGCGATCTGGAGGAATTCATGGAGCAGTGGGAGGTAAGACATCGAAGACGGCTGATGCATTGTTGCACATACTGATGGAAAAGTTTTTCTACTCAGGCATTGTTGGCTGAAGATGAAGTCGCTCTGTCGAATCAAGGTGGTGTGGGCAAATCCAAGGGTAAAGGCAAGATTGGAGCGATGAAAGGCAATACTCTAGAGTCGGCCTTTGCCAAAGCAGCCGCATTGAAGGCAGCAGCACAAGCATCAGCTTCACCCGAAGCCAAACCGTTGAAAGCCAAAGCTGGTGGTGCCAGCAAGCTCGGTGCAACAGCGAAACCTAAAGCAGTAAAGGCCTCTCCCGTAGCCAAGGCAGTTGCAGCACCAAAGCCCAAGAAGAAGAAGCTGGCGTATGACAGTGACTTTGATGAAGACAGCAGCGAGGATGACGAGAAGGTGGACATCACGCTCTACGACGACGACGATGTTGAGGAGTCTGATAGAGGAGAAGGAGGGAGCGACCAGAGCGACAACTATATCCGAAAGGTCATCGACATCGCCTCGGACTCCGATGCGATGATGGACGAAGATGAAGACGAGAGCTTCATCATGCCTCCGCCAAAGAAGAGATAGTCTGGGAGTCTTGTAACGCTCTCAAAACGGTCGGGATGCAGTGCTATGTTGTTTCCAGTGATAGATTCCCGTGGTTGCTATGTTGCTCATGTTACGAACTTGTGCTTTCGACTTTTTGTGCTATAGTCCCTTTTTGTTTTGAGATTACCTTTACAACAATGACACTGCCATTCGCTACAGTATATAACGTCTAGCCTCTTGCTACTCTTTGATCTAGCATGCGATATTCTATACTTACCTAATCCAGGAAATTCGCCACTCTGTCCTGACTAAGCAATGTCGCTTACAAAAGCGTGACCACGGCGATCGCAGCTTTCCTTTCCACCTTCCGCATCTTGCAGGATCATGGCGGGAGATGCACCGCGCGAGATCCACCTGCTTGTTATCATCCAGTGAGTACGCTTCCACTGCCCCGACTTGCTCTGCTGATTCAGTGCTGCTCTCCAGCGGTCTCTGGGGCTCGACATCCCATGTTCAGAGCATAGTCAAGACCATCCAGGCGACATATGACGAGCAAGCTTCCTCATCGAACCACGAACTCCGTGTACTATGCGCGAAGACCAATGAGAGCGATTTGACGTACGATGGAGTGGATATCAATAGCATTCGCGTCCTTCAAGAGATTGACGAGTTCATTGAAGACGCGAAACCCGTACAAGCAGTCACGCGATTCAGCATTGTCGGCTACTCTTTAGGAGGACTCATCGCCAGAGCTGTCCTTGGAGCACTCGAGGCTAGACAACCTTCGTTCTTCGACACTATCGAACCCGTCAACTTCACGACCTTCGCTTCTCCTGCTGTCGGCATACCGCAATTCCCTACATATCTATCACGCCTGGTCAACTGGTTTGGCCCTCGTGTGCTGTCTCGCAGTGGTGCACAGCTGTATGCTACCGATGACTTCATGGCTGGTCGACCTCTCCTTGAGGTCATGTCACAGCCTGGTGCGTTCGATTCCGTACTTCCTATGTTCACGGCCGATCCAACTGACACATAGCACGTGATCTCAGACACCAGCTTCTACAAGGCTCTCCAGCGTTTTCAGAAGAAGCAGGTTTATGCCAACACCGTGAACGACAGGACCGTTCCTTTCCCAACTGCTTACTTTCCGGAGAACCACATGGATCCTTTCGCTCGAGCAGACAGAATAGCCCGAAGATACGCAGAGGATCCAGATGCCTTGAAGGTAAATCTGGAGCTGGGCGGACTACTTCTGACGTTCAAGAAGGACTGTCCACATATTATAGAGTCAATTCAGAGCATCAAACCTCCCTTAGAGTCCACCGACGACAGCAGCAAACGCTGGAGGTGGCCATCGCTGCCATTCTTCCTGCGGCCTTCGACATTCTCGGCCCTGCCTTATGGCTTAGGCTATATCGTACCTTTTCTCATGCCACTCCTCATTCCAAGCTTTATCGTCTACATTCTTGCACGGTTTATGATCCAAAGTCACAAAAGTCAGAAGCGGATACGAAGCTTGCATTCTGGCGACCTATCGACAATAGAAGGCCGCCTGCGGCGTGTCGGACTAGCATTAGAAGATACCTTTGAAGAAATAGCCGAGGATGTCTTCCCGCTATCCGGCGATTCTGAAGAATTGACCGAAACGGATCCTATTTTCACTCCTTCACAGAAGAGAATGATACAGAACTTGAATGCGGTACCTGGCTTGGAGAAGATCATGGTTTACCTTCCTCAGGAAAGAAATAGTCACGGAGCTATCATATGCAGAAACCCTAGCTTTGATGGGCATAGAAAAGGCTTAGAAGTCCTGAAATGGTGGAGTGACAGGTTCATCTTCTAGATCACGAATCGGGTCATCGTCGAACGTTGCTACTCGTGTCATCATCACACACTTTGTTATTTTTCATTCATATCGTACCCCATCAAGTGGAGGTCATCCCCAGATCTCTTTGCCATAGCTTGCATTTATTGTACAACGAGCATAGACTTCAACTACAATCCCTTGTAGCATTTCCAAACGTCTTTATCATAGATCGACCTCGAAATCCCCACGAACTACGTAGTGACTGCATTTTCAATTTCGACATTGTCTGCCTACTGTTTGTGAATATTGACATCGCTTCAGAACCTTACTCGTCACAACGTAAGGTTCTAAAGCGATGTCACTGATTCACAGGGTAGACTGTGCCTTCATAGGTTCGCCGCGACGGATTGACCCATTTGGCGCTGTTGTTGACGGGCCAAGCTTTCGCTTTCTGCCAGCTTCATGAAGACTTTGAGAGTGTAGAGAGCATCGTTACCTGTGGACGAGAGTGAAGGCAGAGGCAATAGAAGTCAGTCAGACCGTGTCTTTCGTTGGAAAGCAAACCAGTCCAAATAGTCATCCTCACCAGCGTTATGCAGGTATTTAGTAGTTACTCCGAGGCTCTTGCAGATCTTTCCAAGAGCCATCGGAGCGTCCTTTTCACCCTCTTTACCAATCAAGAACGACTTCCATAGCCTTTGAGTGTCCAAGACGACATTTCCGGACCATTTATTGTTGCGGAAGTCAGAAGGTGTGGGCCGAAGGAGGGACATCGGCACTCTTTCCGGCGCGTTGTCAAGAATGTCGATGTTCATAAGCTGAAAATAGTTCTTTTCGGCTGCTGCGTTGTGGAAGAGGAAGACGAGAGGTTGTGTAGAATCATTTAGGCCCTGACTTAGCTTCTTGATGAGCATTCGAAGATGGACCTGACTTTCGAATTCGGTGAGAATCCTGCTCTTTCCGAAGGCGAAGCGCTGCAATGAAGACAAACTTGGCTTCAGCGGCGCGCTCGGATCGAAGAAAGGGCAAGGAAATGGCACACGTCTTTCGCATCCGGGCTGTACAAGCCATTTCGCTTGTCTCTATGCTCTTCGATGACTGCGATAGATGGATTTAGAAAATGGCAGGATGGTTCTCTTGGACTATAGCAGACACTCACTAATATGTTCCGCGCGGACACGAGGAGGGACGGCGTTGCCCTTCTGCCAGGAACAGTATGCAAGCCCAATTTCGATGATGTACTGGCAGCAACAGATGTAGTAGATCAGCAATGTGTCCAGAAAATAATTCGTCCTTGACATAGCTTACGTCCTGGTCTCTATCCCAGCTCTCTACATCAACAGCTAGCATTGCACCACCATAATGAGCGAAACTCTTGACGAAATCAAAAGCTTCATTCCATTCTGCTTTTTGGATAGCAGGTGGTTTGTTGTCCTTCTTAGGCGGTCTCCACCCATCATCATAATCTGAATCTTCCAGTGACAACTCCCAAGTGTCCTTTCCATACATAGTAGCCATTCCACTTGTAATTTCGCCTACGGGATCGTCGGGGTTATTATTCTTGGAAGGAGGGAGTGGTCGAGGACCAGGAGCTAAGAAGGTGGACGTCGAAGTGGTGGCTGTGGTGCTTGGACCAGCTTGAGACGTTGATGCTTCGGTGGATCCCCAGCCTGACCCGCTCGAGGTAGATGTAGTGAAATTCTTCGAACTAGCTCCATTGCTTCCTTTTTTGAGATCTGCACTTCGACTGCGTGAAGCCAGATATGAAGCCCCAAATATCAAGTAAGCTTTCGGAGCACTAGCATAGCAAGCAGAATAGTAAGAGCTCACACTACTGAAAGCTTTCTACCATTGAACATGAAGCCGTTCATCCCATGTAGAGCAGGTTCGACGCCGTCTAGAGTCTTCATAGTTACGATAGCTTGAGTTGCGGACTGTGAGAAGATACGAACACAAGGGTTGTGAGTAGGTGGGACTGACAATGCTATGGTGCTTGCCGCTAGAGATGGAAGGCCGAACGCCTTCCAAAGTACACCGAGGGGAGAGGGAGGGCACAGCGTGGAGGAAAGAGACCCACATTGGGCTTCATGAAGCAGTTCTGCACTTCCCCATAGCGGGAGAAGTGGTCTCTGAGTACATCAATGCTTGATGTAGAGTTCAAACCGTTGACGAGGAGTTGGCGTTGCTTGTTGCTCATGGTGAGTATTACCGGTAGTAGTAGCAGTAGGCTCCCAGTAACAGAGGAGAGGAGAGGAGAGCAGAGCAGAGTAGAAGAGCAGTTGTCCAGCCAGCAATAGAGAGCACCCGCAGCAGCAGCAGTAGTCTTCAGAGTGTAGTACGTAGCCAGCAGTATGTATGTAGTCAGCAGTCAGCAGTCAGCCAATGGAGATGGAAGCAGGTAAAGTGAGAGAGAGAGTGAGCGAGAGTGTGCCATTCATTCCATGCTGAGTTGCCATGATAGTGCATGAGAGACAGCACGATGATCGAAGAGTGAGAGTGCCTATATCATAGCATGCAGATGGATGGAGGGAGAGTAGAGCAGACCAGAGTACATAGCAGTGTAGTAAGAGTAGCTCCTGTAGGCTACTGCTATCCACTGCTTGTTGCTGCATTGCTGTATGATATGCATGCATTGTCGAAGGTGTTGCCACTGTGCACATACTACTATCATGCAATGGAATACTACAGATGGCGACAACATGGAGTACAGTAGCGAGAGAGGGCTGAGACTGAGTGAAGATACTCTTGCTACCATCTACTGCAACATACTCCAATCTCCTCCCATTCCATTGATATCACCCATTCCACCCATCTTCTCACCTCTTCTTCATTCTGGATATTCTCTCTTCCGTTACATCGCAATTCCTTCATTAGTACTGATAATCTGTCATCAGTAGGTGGTAAGTGACAGGAAGACTGAGCACATGGGAGAGAGAGACAGAGTGAATGGAGGTGAGCATATCATCTCATATTACATTATATTATATTATATCCTGACTAACTGCCCTCTCCCGGCAACCCTCTCCCTCCCTCTAGCCGGTCTACTCTTGATATCCTCGCTGCTCTGGGTGTACTATACTCTCTGGACTTGTGTGGCTGTATGCCATACACTGTATGCTACTATCTTCAGTCTCTAATCCACCTCACCTGCAGCCCATCCTCCCCCAAGACTCTCCCTTGCAAGCTGCGTTTCCCATCAAATCCTGGTCAGTCAGATTGCCTCTGGTCCTTCTTGTCGTTGGATTGTCCATAGCGGGCATTCAGTTGGGACTGGCATTCATTAGGAGTGTAGCATCAACATCAACATCATCATCAACATCGTTGCTACTACGCTCTGCTCCTGCCCAATCCAGCAGTACTCCTACTACTACTCAATCATGACCACGCCACAACCCTCCTCGCCTGGTGCGACGAGAGCGGCAGGCGTACTGACAGCAGCAGGAAGACTCCATCATCATCAGCAGCAGCAGCATTCATTCACCCCTTACGCTTCAGGAGATCAGCATCACCTCTATCACTCTGCCTCAGCTTCAGCTTCATCAACCTACTCCCCTTACTTGCCGCCTCCAACATCGGCCACTTCGGGAGCAGGAGGTGGAGGACCGTCATCACATCAGTCGCATTACACCACGACAACAACAGCGGCATCTCAACAGCAAGCACCTTTACAAGGCTTCTCTCCAAGCTTGTTCGAGAACAAGATTGAGCTACCACCTGCGACTCTCCCTCCTCCCGTCAATACCTCTGCAAGACGCCCTTCCTTTCAGCAGCCACAACCTCACCCACAGGAATACTATCATCGTCATCACCATCAAGCTTCAATACCCCCTCCAATAGCCTCTACTTCTGCTGCTTCTGCTTCTGCAGTCGGAGCATCCCCTCCTCCCGCCGCACCTCTCAAGAAGGAATCAAAAGCATCAACCACCACAAACCCCGTTAGAGCCGCCGCGCCTGCTGCAACCCTCGCTTCAACGCCGTCGAGCTCCCTAAAATCGGAAACTAAGGTAGCCGAGAATGCCAAATCTGGACCATCATCATCGTCATCGTCGTCATCCAGGAAGCGCGCTTTATCGACATCTGATCCCTCGACAACAGCAGCAGCAACAATACCTGCAACGACTTCAGGCAGTGCAACTAAAAAGAAGCCTACCCGTCGCTACAACGCTTCCTGCGACGCTTGTCGCGCGCGTAAAAGGAAGTGTCCAGGTCGCGATCCTGTCACCGGCCAGACTCTATGTACAGCGTGTGCCGACAGAGGTGTCGAATGTACCTATGGCAATTTAGGGGAACCTTCTCGTTTGCGAAGAGCCGATACCGAGAATGAGAAGCTGCGAACGATCATTACGAATGCCCTTCAAGCCGAAACTGCAGAGGAGAAGGATGATATCCTTGCGACAATCACCGAACGTATGCTCGCTTCATCTGCTTCTGGTCATCATGCTGGCAAAAGCAGGAGATCGTCTGAAGCACCTGAAGAGTCTGCTCCTGGTCTTGCTAAGCGATTCAAGGAGGAGCAGGACGAGGATGCCGCCTCGGTGGCGAGCACTACTCCTGCAGCTGCAACTGTTACTTCGCAGCCGGAATCATCCCACCTCAAGCCGAGTTATTTATCACATTTGTCATCGCATGCGATGAATGGCGCAGATAGCCAGCATGCCACCGGCGTTCCTTCACCTCGTCCTAGCAGTGATGAAGAGACTTCTGCTCAATTCACCCAGGCCGTCATCTCGAATGAACAGGAAAGAGGCCAAGGCGATTCAGAACTTGAACGGCATGTTTCCTTTTATCTCTCTATGGCTTTACCGCATGGCGACTTCCAGGATGCGCGTGAGTTCCTTTACATTTCTTGCTTTCTCCCGCATGTAAGACGCAAAGGACTGACAGTTGTATCCCCTTTGTTATCCAATACAGCATCACCTACAGACGACCAAAGACTTCTGGAGTTCTACTTCAGCTGGCTGAATCCTCGATATGCATTGTTGTCGCGAAAATTCTTTGAACGTGAGTTGGTCTTTCAAGGTTCTCCATGTGACGGTACTCTCTTGTTTGTCGACTGCAGCTCACTGAAAATACACCTCCACAGAGAGCAGGCACCTCGGAGATGAAGTATACTGTACCCCGTTCTTGCTATGGTCGCTCTATGCTCACTCCGCAACGCACTGTCCTGGTTTCGAAAAGCATCAAGCCTACTTCAGAGTATGCTGCTCCCCGTCCGTCTGCGGTGTCAAAAGTGTCTATGCTGATATAATTCTCTTCATCCAGGCTCGAGCTCATATACTACTCACAAAAGAGCTGTGTAAAGGAAAAGCTGCGACCCTTCCACTGGCACAAGGATTGATCCTCTTGGCTGGCACAGCAGCCGCCAAAAGCGATCACAGTCTTGCTTGGACCCTCAGCTATACAGGTGAGATTGTTGTTAAGTTGACACTGCCCACAGAACACAAGCTGACGTGTACGCATCTCCCAAGTTACTGGAATGGTTATCGGTGAGTGCTCACTCTACGTCGCCAATCATCCCGTGGCGGAACTCCTTTGACCCCTTGTGTACGCATTGACAGATCTCCTCGAGACAATGGACCAGTCCATCACTGAAAATGAGCGTATAATGAGGAAAAGACTGTATTGGAGTCATTATGTCTGGGCTCTCGTGCTGGCTCTGGCCTTGAACAGGAAGCCATGTGTGCCGAAGCTCAAGGTAGATTTACCAGGTGTGTGACAACTTCAAAGGGCATGCCATTGTCATCGGTTTCAAGTTCTGACAAATCCGGCTCTCCTCAGATATCGGAACCGACACTGATCTGTGGCAAGCGGCCTTGCCCGTTCGTTCTATCGAGGAACCACCTCAAACATTGGCAATCCCTCGGCCTGGTCACGAGCTCGAGTGCTTCAAAGAGACGTGCCAGCTCTTCTCGGTGAGTGCAGTACCCACTCCCGAAGAATGGTCCAACATTTGTAGCTGATTTAGGCTATATCAGTTTCTTGACGAGATCTTGTCCAATGTTTACGTGGCGGCTCATGACAAGCGCAATCCGGAAACAATCAATAACGCTGTACGTAGTATCCAGGAGCGTATGACGACTTGGCAAAATACGAAGCTATCATCCAATATCTTGCTCAATGCCCAAGATCTTCCCGCATTGTGTCCCCCTCCTCACATCATCCATTTCAAGTGAGTCGTCAGATTGCTATAGGCTGGAAGAGTCACATGCTGATCTCCCGCTTTTGCAGTCTGCTCCTGCGCGCTATCTGGATATTGCTGTACAGGCCGTTTTACAACCTTGGCTCGCGAGCAAAGAACCCAATCAAAGGCGCTCGCCAGTCCTGCAATCAGTGCGCTTCCGAGATCTACGCGATTTTCCTCTACCTGGAACAAAATTTTGGAGTGCTTCAACTACATTTCAGCTTCATCTACAGTGCCTATTGGGCTGCTACAATCGATGTTGCGTCTGCTAAACGAGATGGCCTCAACCCTGACCTACTAGCTCGCTTGCGAAACAGTAGTCGCATCCTCCTCACTTGGATCAGTCTACCCGGCATGAGACAGTCCGTTAGCGATCTCATCGAGCAAATTGAAGCCCTTCTTTTGGCCGATGTCCCGCCACAACTTCCACAGACCAGTGAGGTTTTCTCCGCGTACGATCCTCTACATCAGCCCCAACAGCCTGGTCAAGAGATGATTGTGCATAACAATAATGCGGATGCATATTATGCGCAAATGGGCAACATGCTTAGACCTCAACAAGATTTCATGCTTAGTGACCCGATGCTCGGCGTACCGCCGCCTCTTGATTATGGTCCGCTGGGAGGTCTTTACTGGGACTCGGCTGCCCCTCCTCTATGGTGATTATATTGGGAGATAAAGATGGAACACAAGGTATCTATATTACTCTAGTGGAATATAGTTCAGCTTTCTGCTCATGTAGCGATCCTAGGATGGCCTTAATTGCAAATAGAGTGTGCCGAGGAATGCTTCTCCTCAATTTCATTTATGCTTTCCAAGCTTCCGTGAGGGCCAAAGCTAGCTTTCTGATTCCCCCCTCGATATCGGCTTGGCTCTCATAGGAGTACGCTAATCTAAAGAACGCCGTCGCATCTGGGACCGAGCTCTTCACATCCGAACCTTGCCATGGTTCGTAGTACGACCCTGCGGTGCTTGCACGGGTCAGTGAGTGCACGTAGCTCGCCAACGGTGAAGCCTTACCTGGTGTTAGCAGAACTTTCCTCTCTATCAGGTGTAGCCAGAAGTCGTGGCTCCATTGCGCTACAGCGCTTGGACCGTCCATCTTTTGCCTTAGGACTTTGTATGCCGGATTGTCAGCAAGATGTAATGTTATCCATACAAACATTCCAGCTTTCGGAGGCACAAAACTCAAGGCTGGTACCTTTGATCCAGTTTTGTTGGAGACTCTAGCAATGTAGCCTTGCTCCGCGTGCCACTCCGAATCGAAGTCAAGATTCTGGAACAATGCGTCACACTGAGGACAAGATCATTCAAACAAATGTCAAGAGTGCTTGGTGTCCTTTGGAAGGCCGCGTACCATCCAGTTCCGGCGTATAAGATAAGCCGTCTTGACGCTTGCTAACCAAGTAAGGTAGCCATCGGTTCCCCATTTGCGTAATAGCTCCAGCAAGATAGCTTGGGACCATCCGGACGGAGCTTGGCTCGACACTTCCGTTGCACGCAACAGACGTTCCGTGAACAGGGGAGATGTCACAAAGAACCCTAAGCGCAAGCCTGGCGCGATTGTCTAGGATACGTATACTCAGTGAAGCTCAACACACAGGGATATGCGTATCTCACCTTCGAAAATGTTTCTAAGCGGATGACGCGTCCTTGTGTATCTAGCTGTACGTAAGAAGGAATAAGATCCAATGGCGTCGCTTGCCCATCTGACTCGCTTGCAGGACCATTGGCCGTCTTTGACTTGGTCGGAGCCAAGTAAGGCTCAAATTGGAGGAAATAGTATGCTAGGGCCGAAGTTTCAGCTAAAGCCTCGCCTAGAAAACAGGCTTTCCGACGGAGCTCACGGTCGTCTTCCACTATGATAAGATCGTATTTTACAGCGAGCTCGTACACGCGCTGTTTCCTTTCCCATGTCAGGGTCGAGCCGGATGGGTTTTGCCCGACCGGGACTTGATACAAGCTGCATTCGTGATATAGATAAGTCAGCAATCGAAGACCCTCACGGAGAGATATCAGTTGTCAACGTACACGTGAGGGCGCTTGATATCAGGATGTGACATATCCCACTCTTCTAAGATTTTCTCCAACGCCTCAGGCAGGATTCCGTCGCCATCCATTTTTATCGGCACACCTTTGCAGCCCAGCGGGATGTAGAAATGTTGGGCAGACGGATAAACAACCTGTTCAACCAGTATATGTTCTCCAGGCTCACAAAGGAGCTGAACCACTTTTGCCCATGCATCGGTATTGCCTGTAGAGAGCAAAACTTGGGAGTCGCCGCGAGCTGGCTTGTAGACTTGCTTGACAAAGTCGTGGCAGAGTTGAGTAAGCGCCTGGTCTCCAGAACCACCCGCTGTGACACGGGACAATCCAGATTAGCTATCGGTCCGCTTTGTACTTGGAGCATGAAAACAGTCACACTTACTGTATTGCATAGCTCGTGAAAGCGTGTTATCCGATGATGAGCCATTGCGATCTATTCTCAAGTGGTGGGATGCAACGGCATCTTGACGGGAAGTGTCTGCTGGCGAAAGGTCGACGTTCGCGTCAAGAATCTCAATGTCGGCTTTGAGGAAAGGGAACAGAGAAGGATTCGGTAGACCACCAGCAAGAGACGTCATCTCTGGTTCGTACATATATTTGATGATGTCTTTCAAAGGTGAAGCATGCCTGCTCTTCGATAAAGTCGACAGATGGTGAGACAGATCGGGCCCGGGCGAAGCTGAGGACTGGGACATCGTTCGTAAGTCAGTTGGTTTATATCCCCAGTCAGCTCCAAGGTGTCACTGTAGTAAGTGGTAAGGAAGAAGGAGAAAAGCAAGAAGCCTCCGCCGCCGTGTCCGCCCTTTTTATGCGATTGCCGCCGGCTTAGGTCACGTGTCGTGATCGGAGACAAAGGAAAGCACGTGTTGCAGGTTAACGCTGGGACAGGAATTGCGAATATATAACAGATTGTTTAGCCTACCTGCTCCCACTGTATACATTGTTCGTGTTGAGCTTGAGCACTGCGAAGTCACTATCTAAGCGCTGCCCCAACCCAACGTCCCATGCGGGTGCAGTCGCAAGTGTTCGGCTGCGTGCGCAATACCGCCAATACCGCCTGTATCAAGCTTCGCTTGTCACGACTACGTCGCGCGCGTTCGTTTGTTGCAGCAGAGAAGAATTGATGTCTAGGCTTTGTGTCGGGTATTGTACTACTACTGAAGAGGCCAAGGTGTGCCTCAGTCTACTGCTTCTAATGAGTTACTACTAAATTTACAATTCTGGTGAGAAGACACGCTCTCACTGATATGCCTGCCGGAACTCAATTCTTCATTGCTGTAAGGGCTACTTCGCACTATTGAGTATCATCAATGTGCCCTGACCCCATTCTCTCGTGGTGCTTCACTGTCTCGTCGCCTTTCATCGTCTCGAATTTTGCCATTTTCCGTCGGGGCTGTTGTGTTTGCCAAACTGAGCGCCTGCTTGATGGCATCGATTTGGACTTTCTGGTCGCCGAACGGTGTTATGGGAGATAACTTGTGTCGCTGGCCCCTTGCCATGACGAACGTCGGTCGGAAGAAATCGTTGAGGTCCTCAAGTGGGTTGCCGGCGAAAGCAGCAAGGTCTGCAGCGAGGCCTACTCGAAGTTTTCCCGTCACATGCGCTATGCCACACTCTGCAGCTGCTCCCTGTTACATGAAAGGCAAACCGCCCTTTTCTATCAGCTTCTCAAAGATGGAGTGCAACCTTTGGAGGTACATACATCTGTGGCACCTTGAATGATCTCTCTCGCGGTGTACCCAGCTTCTTCAAGAACGAGCAGGCCATCAGCATATCGCTCAAAGCGACATAGTCCGATTCCTGGTGATAGAAGATGTCAGCAGATCTGCCTCTTGCTTGCATGCTGTATATCAGACGTGGCTTACCCGCGTCTGTACCGACAATCATACGAGCACCAACGGCTCGAAGACTTGCTAAATTCTTCAATACCATGTCGCGCTGATCCCACGGGCAGAAATAGTTGCTGTGGGTACATGCCTGTGTGGGTAGGCCAATACCCTGTTACCCATCTGATGGGTTTGACGTTCGGCCCGCTTCACTTACCGAGTTCATGGTAGGGCAGACGGCAATGTCTTTCGCAGCTATTTGCTTGGCAAGCTCAACATCGAACTTTGTCCCACCCTTGATGCTCCATGAGCAGTGTTCAATGCTGTCGAACCCGGCTTCCACTGCCCTGCGGATACCTTCCACTCCTACGTTTCAAGGTGTCAGCTTTGGCTGCTCTTGCAAGAGAAATACTGGCGCCATACCTTGTGCATGAGTGGTGGCCTTCAGGCCTGCAGCGTGTGCCTAAGACGTATGTCAGCGCGTCTCACTCAGTATTTCTCGACGACAAGAGTGGGATGGATACGCTCACCTCTTCTACAATTGCACCGAGCTCTTCCACCGAGTATCGAGGTTCGGACGGGTGCTGATGTAAATGGTCATCACCACGCGCGCGATATAGGAGGCCAGGTCAACACTCACTGTGCCTACTCATAGCAGAGGTTATAGTTGATGTAAATATCAGCTTTGTGTGGTTGGAGAAATGTTTTGTGGGTGACGACACAGACCTCGGGTCAGGACTACACGACAGAATGCGCGTGTCAGCAAGATAAAGTTTCCTTAGTGAGGCTAGAGTGACAATCAAGCGAGGTGCTACTCACATCCACCTGTCGTCATGACCTTGATTCTGGAATGCACAAAAGCCGGGTATAGCGGGATCAGGATCAGCTTCATCAGGTTGAACCGAGTCGGGTGAAACAGCTTACACGTTAGCTCCTTCTTGAACCCGCCTACGAACCATCTTTCGTACATCATTGACGCCTGCAGCAACCCCGCCCCAGCTATGTGCATGACCGTGTGGTACGGTGATAGGAGCTGGTCGAGGCGGCAATTGGAGCGGCAAGGTCGTAGTTCGAGGGCGAGTAGTAGGGTTGGCGGTAATCAGTCCGGATTGCCGTGAAGGTATACAAAGGACCGACGAGGGTTAAGCGGTCAGAAGCCGGCTTACCATTTGCAACCAGCAGGCGCGGTCCCAGCATCTTCTTCGAAACAATCGCGTCGCGTATTGTGACGGCAAAAGTCCCAGGAGACCCCAGATCTCTTGCGGTGGTGACACCAGCATCAAGCAGACGAAGACAGTTCTTCGCCATAAGAGCAAGTTTGTCTTCATCAGAAACTTCAAAGACATCGCTCGTGGATATACCTTGACTAGGATCCATTATAATGTGGACATGATTATCAAAGAGGCCTGCCAAGAGGAAAGTCAAGAATGGATGGAAATACTTGTTAATTTCCGGAATAATGTACTAAAGTGTTAATGACAGGCAAACCTGGCATGAGAGTGACATCTCCAAGGTATTCTATCGAACATTCTTGAGTGATAGAGTCCTGAAGGGTATCCCAGGGACCGACCGCGGAGATTGTTCCCGAGTCCGTGTCGACGACTATACCTCCGTCGAAGATGAGATCCTCTTGACTTGAGGGGAGCACTCTGGCAGCTCTGAACGCTTGAAGCGGCATCGCGCCAAGATGAGAGAAAGCAAGAACAGGGTGCGCGTGTGGTAGTAAGAGCAGAGGCAAGAAGTGCAAGGAATGAAATGTAATTGAAAATTGCAAAGCCAAGGAGAAAAACATCAAAACCCAAAAAGTTTCCCCCAGCTTTCCAGAGGGAAGCTTACGATTGCATAGTCTGGCAGCCAGCCTTACAGGATTACGCCTTGTCTGGGTTTTTCAGCACACTACCATCATGTTCTACTGTACATCATCCTTGCCGTGCATGTCTGTGTAATTTTCTCTCGCTTTGCTGCGAAAGGAAAAGAAAAAAGAAAGAGAAAAGAGTGGAATTGCCGACGATACCATTGTTCGCGTAGTTGCGAAAGGGGAGAGGCGAGTGACACATCGCTTTGGACAGATGGGACAAGGAGGGAGACAGGGTAGGCGTGGAGGTCAGCAGGAGATGTAGGACAGGACTACAGTCACCATGCTGTTCACCAGTCATACACCCATCGACTTCTTCCCTGTCTGCCGTGTCTGCACTTTGCTAGGATGGAAGGATATATACTATACACGCCCTTCAGCCCGCCACTGTCAGTGCGGTCCATGCGGCAACTGCGGCATTGGGCACGGCTATCTTCGTCGAGGTGCACCCTGAATGCAGCAGAGACAGCGCTATTGACGGCAGAGACATCTGCTGTCCAGCTTGAGCATTATCACAGCATTCCCCTCAACTCTTTGTTTCGTGCTCCTCCAAGAGCAGACTGCTGCTGCCACCTCTCTCGGCTAACTCGCCAACCGACACGACAATTTGTGGCGGAAGAACAGTCACGTGATTTGAATATCGCCGGCCGCGGAGATCGACACGAGAGAGAGGGCGTGACGAAATGAGAACTGGATGATGATGATGAAAGAAGAAGCTCTTCGCGATTTTGCTTCCATCTTACTCTCCTAACAGTCCATCCAAATAGAGTACTACAGCCCACCAACATGCTCGCTCAACCCACTGCACGACTCGCTCGCCCAGCTTCACGGGTCATCGTCCAGTGAGCAGTGTTCTTCTGATAGCTCGATGTCCAGTGACTTGGTGTGACTGATGCTCGTGCTTTTGCTATCCATGGATGCGGTGATAGACGAAGACTCGCTTCGAATACAACAAGCGGAACAAACACAACCGCCTCAGGCGGTCGCTCTCCTGCCCTCCCTATCGCGCTCGCCATTGGCGCAATCGTCGGAGGTGTCATGCTCTTCAACAAGAGCAAGACCGGTTCAGTCGACAATGTCGGAAAAGCGATGGCGAAGACTGCTACTCCTGCCAACTTGAGTGGTGGACTCGGTAAGATGGAAGCCGATGTGAGTTGGGGGAAAGCCTTTTGTCTGCTTTTCTTTCTCTGACTGTCCAGATTGGCTGACAATTGCTTTGCTATTGCTGTGCAGCCCAATCGTCCTCTTCAGATGGGTGGAGCTGAGGTAGAAGAGCACAACCCGAGAGCACCGACCAGAAAGTAAAGCAAGCGTAGTTGATTGAATAGAAGAAAACCCATCATATGTAGCAAGCAGAAACGAGAAAGACAGCCAAAATGCAATCAAAAATTGTATGCTTTTCTATATTACGATGTTGCGCCCGTCCGAACAAATCCATATCTATAGACAGAAAAGCTAAACCATCACGCTAGTAAAGAAGAATGCAGTGACTGAATGCAAACAAATGCGACAACGACTGACACTCTACCTATGTAAACGTGTTTTGCGTGCGGGATGTGGCCAAGGTAAGAATAACCTAGTAACCCCAATGCTTCTTCTCAAAGTATCGGAAGACAGGATACGTGATACCAGCACACGCGGCGGCTACCTCGAAGCCTAGATCTGTGCCGTACTCGGGATTGCCGATCTGCTTGGCCCCAGGTCCAACGAACCAAACTTGACTCATGAAGCAGCTGTACGTTCCACCGATAAAACCAATGTCAGCCGAGTTGCTCAAAATGTGATATCTAAACTGTTGTATAACCTACACAGCTCCGACCCATCCTAAGCACAAGGATGCAAAAGCAGCTGCGCCGAACGGAAGCTTCCGCGGGTTGCTGACATCCTCAAAGTTCCAGTTCTTGAAGTCTCCCTTACGGAAGATCCAGTGTTCCTCGCAGACGATAACAATAACGATGGCCAGCCAGTAGGCCAGAATAAGGAGAAGAGTGTCGAGAGCCTCTTCGAAGCGGTGAGCGCCGACACATGCGAGGACGATGTAGATAGCTGTAGCCAGGACGACAAGGAAAGGTCGGGGAATGCGCTGAACCCAAGGTCCAAGCACCTGAACCGTCAACGAGAAGCTGTACAAGTTGGGAATGTTGTTCGCAACGATAGAGAGCTGGTACAGCGTTGTCAGCATAGAATTCTCCGGGTACAGGTGAGCGGTGCGCCGTGTGAAAGTAGTACAACAGGACGTGTTTCGTATCGACCTCGAGTGACCGATCGGGCTACCGCACAGCTGCCAGTGCTGAAATTGGACTCACTCCCAGGATGATTGTGAAGAATCGTCCACCTCCTCCCATATAGTCAACGAGAGGCGCTTTGATGGTACGATACAGCTTAGTAATACTCCAGTTGACGGGAATCTATTTGCACTCACCTGCCAATAATCCTCCTACACCTTCGGTCTCATAATGAGCGCCCCAATTTGGCTTGCTGGTGAAAGTTGCCATGGCTGCAGCTCCGAGCATCTCGAGTCCAATTTGAGGAATGATCAGGCCAGCATAAGTGAGACCAAAGACTTTGTAGGTGGGCGTGTCTTCCGGTAGATTGCAGGAGTAATCCGCCGCGAGCGAACTCCATCCAAAGGCGAAACCAGCAATTGCTGCAAAGAAAGACAGGACGGAAGATGCTTCTGTCTCGCCTGAAGCAGCCCAGCCTGATTCGATATCGACGTGCTTGCCAATGAGGCCAGCGTAGACTGCGGAGCAAAGCGATCTTAGCAGCGTCGCAATTAGAAAATAGATACTTCCACAAACCAATGAAGATGATAGCTACAGGCACTATGCTCCATTTTTCGTAGATATGGATGAACTTGTATCTGTTGTTGCAGATGAGGCACAGTTCGTAAGCATATAACTCAGAGTGACCAGCAGAGGGCTCGTCTCACCCCATGAAGCTGAACGAGAAGGTCAAGACGGCAATGATGACGATCGCAACCTCGATGGGCATTTTGGGGAGACTGCTGTCGATAGCTACAGCACGCAATGCTTGACCACCAACAATGGCATTGACGGTGGACCAGCCTGTATTTATTACGATAATCAGATACATCGGGATTGTGGCAAAATCTCTGAGACTTACCGATGCATGCAAGAGCGTTCAAGAGGACTGGTATCATCACCGTATAGTACCCAAACGAGAAGCGAGTCAAAGTGAGTTGACGCATTCCAGACTTCGGACCGAAAGTAGAGAAGTATGCCACCGGGATATTGCAGAGGAGATTTGCAAAAATGATGGTGAGGAAGGAGTCTTTGACGCCCATGTACCAGATCGAATGGCCGAGAGTGCCGAGCGAGAATGTAGAGATTGTAGCTAAATGCAAAGGCGTTGTTAGCACCTACAATCCTGCAGTCGTCTAAGAAATCAGAAGAGCAAACCCACCATTGGCAGATAACCACATCCAGAAGCAACTACGACGGAGCAAACGGTCAACAACACGCCAACCTGCTACGGACCGATATAATAGACTCACCCCCATGCACTTTTCTGGGTGCGCTCTTCCGGGAGAATACGCTCGATACCACGCTGTTCGACACCATACTGGCCGAGCTTGTTGGACATCTTCCACATCCATCCGTCTCGCTTAACCGAGTCCTGGACTGCGAAGGGTTGCTGATGACCATCGACGGATCCAGTGCTTGCTGTCACGTTGACATCGTCGGTCTTGTTCTTCTCGATATCATACTCTGGCTCGCTGGCTGCTGGGGATGGCGGCTGACCGCTATAGCGAAGACTGTCGGACATGACGGCTTGATATGATTATGAGCTTCTTGAACTGCTTGACTGAACTACCGAAGACACTCGTCTATGCTCTTTCTGGGTTCCTTTTGCTAATACTACTCGATTCTAGTCTCTCGTGTCTGGCTGGCTTGGAAGAATTTCCAAACTTTTCAAACTTGAGAAATTGAAGCAAGTACGTGAAGCTGACGCGGGAGGAGGGAAAGGCTAAGGGAAAACCGCGAAGTAGAGAGGGGAAGCGAGTGAAGCTGGAGGTGGGTCTGATTGATGATAAGAAGAAGTGCAGACAATATTAACGGATTCCTTGTCCTGTCTAATTTACGCCTTCATCTCGCTGCCTCTGGCTGGTTCAGCCGCGTCGGCCCGCGCCATTTTTGATTTTTTTTCCCAGTTTCTGGCCGAAGTGGTCCCCCAGATAAGCAGATCCGCAAATCACAGAGAAGTGATAAGGATGATCCCGCTGCAGAAACAGATCAGACACTTTCCTATTGTTCACATATCTCACATGGCCCAGCCTGGACCGCAACTTCGGATGATAAGCGATATGCCAATCGTCTGCAATAATTGTGGAACCGAAGAGTCCAATGACAGCAACTGAGATGATCATTCCGTTCCTTCCAGTTCGGCAGTCACGACGCGCGCTCGCGGAGGTGCAGCGAGCTGCGCTTTCGGCGAGACGGTTATCAGCAAATGCGATAGATCCGGGAGAAGTCGGTACGGTAGCAGGACGAGTATATAAGTGGAGTGGCCAGCCATTTATGGTCCATCTGCAGCTGTTTGCTGATGCCAACTGCAAGTTACTCTTCTGATGGAGGCGTTCAGGACCTACACTCCGGCATCCATGCCTGGCTTGATCGCTGAGGTGAGGTGATCGCCCACCACCGATATCATATCACCCATCAAAGCAGGATAATGCTGGCATCGAGGCCCACGATATCTTGCGGTCATCACGTATGTGTCCTTAGCTAGACATTCCCAGGTAGTGCTTATCCCGCAGGTCGCAGAACAGCTAGAATTCACAATCGGCTTGACGCGATCATGAGCCGCAATACCCAGATTGTCAGCCATTCTGAAGTATCATCAAGCGTGCACACAGTATGCTTTACTGCGTGGCTTCTGCTAGCAGTATGATTTACACACCTGGTGGCTGCAGGCGAAAGGTGACCAACATTCGATGAAGACGCTTCCTCGCCAATATCGTAATACATACGTGAAGACCATATTTTCGCTTTGCCTGGTCACGAGAGACGACAGGATATCAATTTGGAGTTATGATCAGGCCAGAAGAAAGGCGGTACAGTTACTCACCGGCCATCGGGGTCTGTGCAATCTTCAATTGCCTTCCTCTTGGCAGCCGTCACGTCAGTGAGCTTCAGCGGAAATGCTCGGCTGCACGGAATGTATATCTGATCAGCTAGCTTACTAGATTTACTGTGTACATGAATTCAGGCTGCTACAGATTTACAGAGAGTATCTACGAGGAGTCGACGATATGCTTCATGAACAACGGCCACTGCGTTCACTACGCGTTGAGCATTTCCTTTTGCTTTTGCTGCTGTAACAGCTGTGCGACCTTGTCCTTCCTGTCAGCGAGTGGTTCTCCCACTTTAACCTTGTCGCCCCGTCGAACGGCAAACATGAAGTCTTCAGGTGCTTCGAAGACGAGTACGATGGTGGAACCTACAACGAATCAAGATTTTAGTACGGCAGTTATGTTCGAGAATTAAGCGCCATCAAGCCTACCCAGCATGAAACCGCCCATCTCCTCTCCAATGGCACATGGCTTTCCTTGTAGTAGAGTAGAGGATTTGGCATACGTCGCCTCGGCAAATTCTCCAGGAGTCTTAGGTCTCGTAGGCGAGTTCGTACGCAGATCGGCATCAAAGTTGATACGGATACTTCCTACGTTAGTAGCACCAACTGCTACGTATCCAAAGAAGCCATATCGCCATCGTCCCAGCAGAGCAACTCGCTCGTTCAATACGAACAAGTCTTTGAGAAGTCGTGCAAAGTAAGGGGAAACTGAGAAGAGCTCTCCAGCGAAATGACGTCGTCGCTCGACGACCCAATTTGTAGGGGAGTGGAACCGATGGTAATCACCCGGTGCGAGATAGACAACGCAGAAGAACATCTTGTTGCCTTCCTTTGGAACGCCTCGCAACGTCCAGTGGGGAGAAGCGGGATCAAAGGTTTGGGTTGCAATTGAGATCTCCTCCGAAAGGGAGTGTTGGGTTTCCGAGGATGGTGGTGGATCTGATGGCCGCCCCGCTGCCCCAGTGTTATCGCTAACGGATGCATCATGTTCTGGTTCGGTGACTTTCATTTGACTACCGACCTGGTTTGGCTGGTTTTTATGTGGCTCTTGACCCATGAGCTGGTCGACAGTGTAGGAGAGACCGTTTACATTGGCAAACTCTTGATCATCTACGCGTGCATTGTCTGCATCAGAGGTCGTAGAAGAGGCCGACTGGTCGTTTGGTGCTGTCGTAACATTCGTCGTCACGGAGGAAGCTTGGCCCGTTCCGGACAGCAGAGCATCCAAGCTATAGCTGACACCTTTGACTTGCTCGACTCTACGGTTCTCAATGTAACCAAAGTTGACGACTCTGCCGTCTGCTGGTGAGACGAGTAGGTACTCGTCGTGTATCGGTCTTGCGCCAGGTTTGAGCTTGCGGAGGAAGAAGTCTGAGAGGGAAGTGTAGGTTTTCAGGTCCTGAGGGTCGCATTCGTCGAGGTTCACACCAAACACCCAGGAGTATAGCTTGTATCCGGGCACTCTGAACCATACAGGGAGAGTATACGAGTTGAGAGCTCCGTAGATTCTGGAGATCGTGCGGAGGGGGAGTGCTCCAACGACGTGGACCTGGGCAAGGGAGGGGAGACGGGATGAAATCAGTCTCGAGAGGAACAGCATGGGCACTCCCTCCGAGTGAACAGCAACCCACCTGCCATGGACCTTGGACAGTCGGCATATTGTCCTTGGTGTGGTCATATGTACCATCTCTCAGATCCGGCGCACCCGGCAGGGCGGAAGAGAAGCCAGACTGTTTCCAGATGTTTATGGCTACGAGTAAGGCGATGCCACCTGCAATAGGCAAAGGAGTCCAGCGTACAGGTGTTTTCCTCCACGACTCCCGCATGCGCGATGTCCACGATGCCTTGGTCTTGGAAGATTCGCTCGAGTCGCTGCTGGATGAGGATGACGATGAGGACGAGGATGAGGACGATGACCACCTCGAGGATAGCAGCGATGGACGTCGCAGGAGTGGTTTCGGTCTTGCTGTGCTCGCTATCGTCGTCGTCGCAGTCCTCCTGCTGCTGCTGCTGCTGCTCTTCAAGCGCTGGACAGCGTGTGCACAAGAACGCTGCAACACCATGCTGCTGAGCACTGGCTTCGACGACGACAATGGTGTTGATGTCCCTCTCATCATCTTGCCAATCCAGTACTCCTACTGCTCCATACTCAGTCAGCTCCTGCAAGTTGGTGTCCAGTCAAGCTAACCTCCGCTCTCAAGAGGTACACGTGCTTCTTTCTGCTTTCCTCCAATATATGTGTCTTGATTTTCATATCAATTAATACGATCCATCACTACTGCAGTGCGAACACGATGATGCAAGACTAGACTACTACTGCCTGACGCCGTAAACTGCTACCGCTGCTGCTGCTGCTGCTTCAGACTACCAGCCATGTCGAATGATGCCTTCACTACTGTGCCCGGTTCATCAACTACGATTCCCACGAGGACAACTACTCACGTGAAGACAGCCAGCGGCCATGATGGTAACGACACAGCTACCCTGCCCGAGAACTACCTCGTGTTCACTTCAAGCAGGCAGAGAGCGCCTCCTGCGGTAGGTTGACGGAAGACTGACCGATACTGTATCATGCTATCCAGTATATACATATACAACCCGTATCCTAATGTACCTTTCTCGCTTTCCACTCGTAGATACGGACAGATAATCCAGCTTCTAACACGAAAGCTCGCTCTAAACCTGCTTCCTCGCCGCCAATTGCCACTCTGCCAACTGTCACATCCCCATCGACCTCCATCTGGCTGCAGAATACTGAATCACCATCCACCTCAAACTCCGTGAACAGCACTCTACCTGCTGCCTCGTCGCGCGAGTCGCCTCGCGCCTCGAAGAACTCCTCGTCCCGCCAATCTCCGTCACTTGATCGTTCGAATCTTTCAGACTCTACTGCTTCTCTGGCATCTTACAGCAAATCCCAGGAAGCTGTTGGCGAGATGCTCCCTAGATCGTCTTGGACACCAGACAGTGCCGTAGAACGATGCCAACACTCGGATTGTACTGCCACTTTCCCAGTAGTATCTGCAAGAGCCTCTGAAAATGGTGACCTCCCAACAAACGCTACCGCTTCCACCGCCGCAGCTCACTTTCTCAGCGGCTTGACTAGCATTATATCACATCCCTTCCAATCTCGAAGGCACCATTGCCGAGCATGCGGAAGAATCTTCTGCGGTACACACAGCAGCAACACTTTACCGCTCTCGACTGCATCTGCTGTTTCCTCGGATGCTAGTCAACTGGCTCCCCCGCCTACCACGCCAGGATTTATGAGTCCAGTAGGCGGTGGATTTCCATTCACGCCCTTTAGAAAGCCTTCATCGTCTGGTACCGCAACGCCAGTCAGTCAGATAGATGCACACGTCAATCCCACCATCTCATCTCCCTCACAGGACACGGACTCCACTCCCGCTATCGTTCAAGCTAGAGTATGCGATGATTGCCATGTATCTCTTCAGCTTGCATACGACTTGTCTAGTCTCACCGGTCTCAACACGTTTGCTGGCATTTCACCGCCGTCACTCTCCTCCTCCATCACAAGTAAATCCCAGCTTCCATCTCGCCCCCATTCACCACTACATACAGAAGGGCTGTCTAGGCCACGCATTTCTGGAGGTCATAGTCCACACAATGTAGTACCAGTCCACTCCTCTATAGCAAGTCTGGGGTCGGTCAGCTCCAGGAACAACCAGGAGAAACCAAAATCCCCTCATCCCGCAGGGCAAGAGAAGTACACTGCTTCTGGTCAGGAGAAAGCCGTTAGAAGGCACCCTCTTGATCCTAGATATACTAGATTAGGTCAGATTGTGAATGAAGACAACAGCAGTGGAGGTAGTAATCCAGATGGCTCTTTGGCCGCCAGCCTCGGTACGACACCTGCCGCAGGTTGGACATGGTCAACGTAAGTCAAACAGCGCTCTCTGTGTGCGACCTTAGCTGAATATCACCTTCAATGGTGTGTACAGATTTTGATAAACCCCAGACGATGCTGGATATGTCTTCACTAGGTACTACCAGAATGTGAAGGTATATTGATCCTCTGATGGCTATAGCTGGCATCTTCAAATGATGCATGATAAGATAATGTATGTTTATGGGCCCGGGGTGCAATTCAGCCTTCGAAGAAGAACATGGGTGTAAATCTCAGACTGAGATACTGTAGCACTCAATAGAAGCGAGATTCACGGTCTATGACAGAAAGACTCTTGAAACAATGGAATGCAGTGCAAAGTCCAAGGAAACTTTGACTGCTGGCAAGCTTGAGAGCTGTTGTCAGCTTTCAAGCTTGACAATAGTCTTCCTCAGGCTCGTCGCCGAACCTAACGATGGGCACTGGAAGCCTTCTTAATTCTTTGTTTTTCCCCATTCCTATCTTGAGGATGCATTCAACGATACCTAGCCAGCAGCACAAGGCGAAGGGGAAGCAGAAGGTGGCTTCACGGCGAAGCAGATGACCGAATTGGAAACCAAAGCTGCAACGTCTTACAACAATGTCTATCAATGACAGCAGAAGACTAGAATACCTTCGAAGAGCTCATCACTTGCAAGCAAGTGGTCTTGAATGACGCAATTACTCTTTCGGATCGTAAGGATGGATCAGCATGTCCGAAAACCTGCAAGACACCAACGTCAGTTGAAGAGAGATGAAAATTCGGACGGATGCATACGCACTTCTTGATGTTCTCGCTGCCTCGCACCTCTGTCGTTAATAAAGGCATCTTGACGACGTGGAAATCCTCAGCATACAGCTCATTGATCTCAGCAAGATACTTTTTCTGCATCGCCCATCGCGCAGCGCAATGTGGACAGTCGGAATTTGAGCCGGACTTCTTCGGCCAGAGTATTTGATTGACGATGATGGAGTTGGTATCGATCTCGTACTGCGCCAGCTCTTGAATCAGGCGTTCGGTCTCGTACAGACTCAGGAACTCGGAGATGCAGACGCAGACGAAGGTCGTCTTTTCGGGGTCCTTGAATTGAGTGTTGACTTCGGTGATCACTTCTCGCATGGACTCCAGCTTTCCGAACATTTCATCGGTATTTGCGGGCATGCCCATCATGCTAGACATCTGCCAAATGAGGGAGGCACAGCGGATCAGTATCGTGTCGAGATGAGGAAGAGAAGCTGCAACTTACAGACTGCATCATAGGACCAAACTTTCCGCTGAGGGTGGATAGCTTGGCGAGAGCCTTCTCCAGAACTGCAGGAAAACTCAAGAAGCGGAGAGTATGACCGGTAGGAGCGGTATCGAAAACGATGACAGAGTATTGCATAGATTTGACGTGCCTGTGCGTGAATTGGAGCGAGGTGTTTAGCACCGAGTCGGGAAGATCTTCCAGACCGAATAGACCTTACTTCATGATCTCTGCAAATCCCATTGCTTCATCAACACCCGGAATCGAGAAGGCCAAGTCTTGGAGCATGGATCCCATTTGGCCGTTGTCGTCTTGGAAGGACGGTGAGTTAGCAGGGCACGTTCAGCATAATGGAAGCCAGCCAGTATACAGCAGTGCGGCTACTCACTCGCTTCGACCATCTCTTGCATGGATGCGGATGGATCAATCTCCATTGCATACAGGTTAGGATATCCATTGACGAGTGTGGCGTCTTTACCGAACTTCTGCGAGAATGCGTCTGAGAGATTGTGCGCTGGATCTGTTGAGCTGCGGATATGTTGTTATGAGCTTGTTGTCAGTATTCCAACGTAGAGGGTACAGATGCCTCACATTAAAAGCACTGATTCTCTGTTGAAAGAGAGTTGAGTGGCCAGGGAGCAGGCCGATGTTGTTTTGCCTGCAAGTCAGGGCATGAACATTGGTGTAGCCGTGCGAGAACACCCAGGTTGTTACAGCTTCTTCACTCACCTACACCACCTTTTCCACCTGTGGAGTCCAGAGTTTAACAGAATCATTGTCATCAGTATATCCTGGTCCACCTGTACCATTGTATGTCGGGCCAACAGGACGCAGCTCACCGACGAAGACCCATTTGAGGCTGCGAAACAAGTGGTCGGTCGTCAGCTAGATGGTTCAGCGTGCAGGACAGCAACAGTCAGTCAATAAGTGGGCCAGCGCACCTCTTGTGGTCGATGATGCTCTGCAGAGTTGGCTCGAGTGCTCCTTCAGGATGGAGAACGGCATAGTCGTCTTCTGTGCTCGACATGGTGTGCTAGATGGTGTCGATGCAGACTGGACGTAGCAGTGTATATGTGTTGTGGTGTCCTGCAGTTGTGATGAAGGCAAGAAGCAGTCGAAATGGATGCTTCTCTCTTTCTCTCTGTCCAAGTCGTGGATGGATTATAACAAGGAGCACAGTAGTTAGTGCTCACCACCCTCCCATCAAGACAAGAGTAGGATAGAGTGCATGATATCCATTCCATCAACAGCCCATCTCTCTTTCTCGCGTCTGCACCATGGAGACGACAGGCAATGATGTCGATACAGCCACGAAGCAAGCAACAGCAGCAACACGCAAGCTGAACATCGATTGTGAGTAGCAGTCTTGTTGAATGCTGCAACAGACGGAGCTGTGCCCAGTTGACCTTATCTTCTCTTCTCGCGTTTCCTCATTACTCCCAGTGCTCAAGATCATCCACGCAGCTCGACAGACGTACGGACTGCGAACAAACGACTATGCAAGATACCATGCACACTGTGTGCGACGAGTGAACACCTTACATCGTGCTACAAAGACCCTCAACAAGGCCTCGTCATCGTCGAAAAAGAATGCCGCAGCTACAGCCTCCTCGAAGAAAGGCAAGAAGAACACAGCAGCAAGCAGCACCAAGAACAATAACAGCAACAAAGCCACCTTCACCTCTACAACTTCTCAGATCACTTCTGATGCTGTCCTCAAAGACGAGCGTCTCCTCGAGCTCCTTGTCTGGGAAGCCGAACGCTCATGGAGCGAGGGAATGAAGCAGAGAGAGGAGATTGCTGCATTAGAAAGATCAAGTTCATCTCAACCACTCGCTTCTAAACGCCATCGTGCTGCCAAACGCTTTCACAAAGCATGTCTTCATGCCGAAGCTTTGTCTGCTATCGCAAGAACACTCTACAACTTGCCCTCGGATCCCATTACTGCTTCTGCAGTATTCCAAATCGAAATATACTACCAGTACATGCGTGGTACTTTCGCCTTCGTCAAGGTATCTTCACCAGGTGGTGCGAATGCTCAGTCAACAACGTCAATCTCGCCAAGTTCCGCGCTTGAAACCCTCAGTCAAGCGTATGTACTCCTGGAAACCTATGGCCAGGCCAGTCAACGTGCAACCGAAGAAGCGATAGCCTTCGAACTGCTGGACGAGCTAGAACCTCTCATACGCTTCTGTGCCTACAAAAGCGGATCACATGCCTCTCAGTCACCTGGGGAGATTGCCAAAAATGTCGGAGGTCGCGCAGTGGCACAGCTAGAAGATCCGGAACGCTATCCCAATCTCATCGCCAAGCTTGACAAGGAGCAGAGCGCATTGAAACGAAAAGGGCGGAAAGATGTAGAAACGGTGCATCAGCTCACCTGGCGCGATATCGATATTCCAATTCGCTCTGCGGAACTAGCGGACACTTTGGGCAGAGTGAAAAAAGCAATCAGCGATGTGGAAGTTCGCCGGTCTGGTGTCGCCATTTCCAAGCTGAGCAAAAGCAAATATTCAAAACCAGTCAGTGCTGCTGTCTACGACAGATCGCTTGCTGTTCTCATTGAAGCCGAAGACAAAGCTCGGAAGTTGGTAGAAGACAACGCAACTGCTCTCGCTCGTGCTCACTCAGCGCGCTTCGAAGCGGCTGCTAAACCTCTTACACTGGTGCATTCGTACATTCTCTTCCATCTGCTATCCATTCGGACTCAGCGAGACGAGACTCTGTTGCGGGACACAAGCATTAGGCTGTCCAGACGCGAAGCTAAGGTTGCAACGCAAGATTCTGCTTTCGGCCCAATTTCTCTGCGAGTTAAACGCAGACGCATGAAACTCTATCCAATTATAATTAAATTGCTCGATGGCATGACGCAGTCTTACGAAAAAATGCGACACCTGGCGGCTGTCGAAGAGGATTCGACTGATCTCGCCGAAGAAGTCGACGCGCTCCTAGCCTTCATTAAGGCCCGCAGGTAAGCACGCGCAACACAAAAGTCGACTGAGTCCACGACTTACCCACCATTCTTCTCAGATGCCTTTATTTAGGCCAGACCTACGCCATGTTGGATAAATATCCCGAAGCCATCACCTTGTTACAGCGAGGCGGATTGTATTTGCGGGAAGTGCGCTCGCTGTACGATTCTCTAGTCCCTCGAGAGAGCATGCCGGAAGATGCGCAAAGCTCTAGCCTGCCTATGCTCAAATCCACTCATGAGCGTATGCCGTCTCTGCAAGTAGAACTAGATGAGGCCGAATCTCGCGCAAGGAAAGACTGGTATCTCCAGACGCTTCAACCGAGAAAACCGCAAGAGGAAGCTGTCCCTATTGACGAAGCTGTCAAGACAATGTCACTACAAACAGCTACCAGCGCGAAGCACGATAAACGACGACAGAAAGCCGGGCCGATCTTTTTCGACGTGGCTTTCAGTTACATTGCCCCGGTTGGAACAGAAATGTTGGTCGACAGCTTGAACTCCGCGCCGGTGGCCGATGTCTCTGGCAACACCAAGTCGAGTGCTGTCGAAAGCAATGTGGCTGGGTCGTCATCGGAGTCGACGCCTTTGAAGGATGCTACCAGTACCGCTCAAACAGTTGACCCGGAACCGACATCTACAGCTGGACGCGGTCTGTGGGGTCTTTTTGGGCGTCGCAAATAGCCCTGTTGTACGCTTGTCGCTAGCTAGTCGGATTAAGAAGCATGATTTATAGCAAGCAGCATGTCCAATCTCATCAAACCATAGAATCTGCCATCGGCAGTACTAAGCTACAAGTAATGATGCGCTGTCCTTTGCATCTGTCGTCATAAGATATTTCAATACCTTTTTAGCGAGTCTGTCGGCAGCGCTTGTCCTGTCCTCCTGCTGACTCTTACTGTCCACCTGGAATGCTTGGTCCGCGATCGTCATAGCGACCAGCGAGCTCGGGGATACTCTTTGATCCTTTGGCGGAACCTCCGTGAATTGGTACACAGGGGAAGGCCGGCCTGTTTCTTCACAATAGTCTGGGCGGGGAGGCAGACGTTACACACGGCATCGCAAGACTCCACTTTCAAACAGTCACCCACCTTTCAACTTAGCGATGTATCGGCTGCTTACAGCCAGGTCTGCGGGCTGCAGAGGTCGCTTGCCGTTTCCATTGATCTGTGCTTGTACTTCCTCGAGCTGGGCTAGGCACGCAGCGCGCTTCTTTGGTAAAGTATTGGAGAGGTTTCCGGAAGGGTTCCCTACAGTACCCATCTGAACGCTCTGCTCTTTCAAAAATTCCAGAAGACCTTCCGAGATAGCCAATTTTGCTACGGCCTCCTTAGCCGTTGCTTTGCTGTCGTAGGCAGCAGGACATTCGTAGGTCTTTGGAGGGTTGGTCGGCAAGGCAAGTCTTGCAGCAAAACGCGCTGGTGCCAGGATGTTACCTCAGCAGGCATTGAGCCGATATCTAGAGGATAAATGGTTACTCACTTGCGTCTCCCGACTTGAAAGCCTCTATGATAGGTCTTTGACCAGCTTCGGTTCCCAGCAAGACTTGGCACATCTGGTAGACATAGCTGACAGGGTGGTACGACCGCTCTGCTTGAGGAGGTGCTGGCTTGTGCAGCGACGTAGGCATCGACCTTTTCTGCGCGATCATAGAGAGCTGATTCCACAGGTTGCCACCTAAGGCCTTAGCTGCCAATGCTTCTTGACAGAGAGCAATGCTTGAATGGCGCTTATCATCGTGGAAGACTAATGTCTGATCGTCGGAGAGTCGCAATGATAAGGTTCCTCCGAATAATCCTGTTCTGGAATCGACATTTTCTTGGAACGTCATGCGGGACGGCCCGTCTTCGGGATAGCTCTTAAGGAACTGACTTTGCAGCACGTGGAGATTGCGCTGCTCCGGTGACGCCTGTAACATGACTGGCCTCCGCGCTCCGGTAGCAGTCCGTTCCTCACTTGGCTGGTAGTGTGGGACTAGTGATAGTGAACGACCAGTAGACGCCGTTTGAACTCCTTCCGCATGAGCAGCCAGCACTTCCTGAGTTGGTGACGCATGAAGACTCTCAGCGCTTGATAAATCGTGAACCCGCCAATTCTTGATAGTGTCATAGGAAACAACACGAGACCCATTTGCACTGCTGTAGAAGGACAAGCCATCAGACCAAGAACGCCATCGTTGCCGTCGCGGTCTTCCGTACGGGAAGACTGCGCAACACCTTGCACAGGTCGCAACAGAGAATGCGAGTGCACTTGGTACAGAGCGTTATGCAGTCCACGAGGGGTCGAAAAAGCCTTGTGCCGATTGGTACGCTGCACGCGGCGCCACACATCATCCTGTACTTACTTGTTGTGGGACTCGAGGAAGTCGGCCGGGTTGAAGTTCGGTTGGGATGTCCTGCCATGGACTGCATCGCCACCGCCCGAGTGGCCGAGGCCGGACTCAATCGCAAGGCGGGCAACTGCTTCTTTGGCAAGCTTTTTCGAAGGGAACGATGTCTCAACTTCAAAGACGTGTAATGCTTTATTTGCAGTGATAGTCAGTTTGCTGCCGAAGTGCGGGCCTGGGAAATTGCATCTCGGATTCAGTAACATGTAGCCGCATAGGGCTCCGAGGAATTAATTTACCTGTTGACCTCCCCAGGGTCGTGCTACCGGGGACTTCAGTAAAATCGTATGTCGGAAGAGCTGTGATATCTGATCGTGTCTGTGCCCACAGGTTCAGGCGAGCGACACAGCTGTTTGAGTCCGTCAGTAGATGATGGAAGAAAGGCTGAAACTAACGGAACGATCCCAACCTTTCGTTCGAAGTCCCACTGCCCGAAGAGCTTTGCATGGAAGCTGTGGGCTCACTTGCATCGCTGCCCAGCATTTGCACCGTTCTTCGCGAAGCCTTGGAGAGATTCATCTGGGCCTCTAGATCATTTCGAAGACCCATCTTGAAAGCAAGCCTACACACAGCCTCTGCAACCGGCCTTAGTACCTGTAATGGTACAAGATGAAAGAATGGTTATCCAACCTACCTTTGGCTTCTTTCTTGTTGCGAAACGCTGGAGGCATTTCGTACACGCGCACGTCTCGATCCGTCAGATGTATGGTCATGCTTGCCCCGCATAGGTCACCTGAAAAAGAGGAGTCAGAGGCTGTGCTTATTGGTCGCGAAGATCAGCAGCTCACCAGTATCGCTTTGACCACGGACAAAGCTAGTCGAAACTGCATCCGGACGGCGCGTAACTTGCTGTACAAGCTGACTGAGAATAGCAGCGGTGTTTTCCTCATCGGGCGTATCGTGATCTTCCAATGTGGCAGGAATTGGCAGTCCAAGTCTTTGGCAAATCTTCGTGGTCATAGAATTGTGAAGTTTGAACAAGATGACAACACCGTCTTGTAGAGCCAGTTGGGCCACTGCATCTTTTGCGAGTCGAGTGGAGGGGAATGCCTGGTTTGTAGAGTAGACCTCATGCAAGTCAGGAGTGATCCTCACGCGGAGATCGCAGCGATAGATAGCACCGCGGAACTGGCCTATAGCGTTGGTTTGTGAGAAGCATAGGTCAGATGCGTATGTAAGATGAGAGCAGTGTGGACGTACCCGGTGGGACATTGTCCGCGCGATGCACAAATTCGAGTACGACATTCGGAGGTTCAACGCAGTGTTTCTGTAAAGAGCGGGAAGGAGATACTGGCTAAGCTCCATGCATCCGTCAATTCGTTTCAGCGCTCCTTACTTGGACTGCCAGATTGAGGAGAGTGACAGGGTTCTGATGCACACTCGTATCGCCAGGAAGAGCAAAGCGTGGGTTGTTTGAGCCATCGAAAGGGACACAGGCTGGGCCAGCTAGGCTGGAGAAGTCGGTCACTTTGTCCAGTTGCGACATGCTTCTTGAGGCTTCACCCAGGATGCCGCATTGTATGGCGTATTCTGCCAAAGCACGGATTGCCGCTCGTTTCGACGAGTAAACTGGGGGCGAGCGGAACAGTCGAGGTTCTTTTCCAGGCATGGGAAGTTTCAAAATGCACGCATACGCTTGGGCTTGGGGCAGAGAAGGTGACCATACATCAGTGATGATAGTTCTCCTTGGTACGGGCACCAAGAGTTGCACTGGAAGAGAGACACAGGGACTCACTCTTGGGACTTCTGAAACAATCAAAAGTAGCAGGTTCCGGCGAGACCTTGCGCCAATGCTTGCGAAGAAACAGAGCGGGAGACTCGTTCCGCTCATCCGGCCCTTCGTCATAGTCCGGGTCAATCTGCATGGCGATGTCTTCGTGCTCTTGCGATGCATGTGAAGAGGTGCTTCCAAGCATGTCTATGGCAGAGACATGCTCACCACCGCCGTCTTTCAGAACCAAGTCCATGGTGGATGATGGCTGAGCGGTGCGCAGAGCGAAGGGGCTTGCCCGGCACAGTTTTGCGCGGTCACTCTCCCAGCCGGAGCAGTCCACCTGCAAGGAGCCGCATTGATGGGTATCGGAGTATGCGGCGGGTCCAGTCCGAAGAGATGCAAGCTGATCGACAGAAAATGGAAGCACGTGCCCTGTACGCTACGCATATCGCCACCAGCTAGCTGTGCAGGACTTTGAAGAAGCCACCCATTGAAACAGATAGTTTTATTTAGCTTTATAATCTCTGTTGTCTGTGAGTTCCGCATCGATTAAAAGAGCAATACAGAGCAGTCAAAGTTCTATTGCAGTTTCCCCTGCGTTCCAGAGCTCTACCTTTCATCGCAACAAGCTTCACTAGCAGCACTTTCCGAAGATCTTGTCAGCTCTTTAGCTCTCGACACTCCGCTTCAACGTTTATGCTGTCTTTGGAACGTTCGCGCTCAAACTTCTCGTAGCTTCACCCGAGGTGTTCGAGCCGACAAAGACGCAATTCTGCAGCTAGTGCAAGAAGATCCAGATATGACCTCTTGAACAGATCGAGGCGCACAGTTCTGCACTATCGCCGAGATTAAGACAATACATGTCGTCTGAACGATTTCAATGCCTGCGACGTATGGATAGCTTGTGAGAGCGCACGCAACACAGATGAAGAAGTGGCCTGGACGCTTGCAGTCACTGCTCGATATGGCGCTTAGTATTGTGGCAGCTGCTGATGACGAGGCAAGGAAGGAAAGTGAAGCACGTCGTCGTGCTGATCCGGAGAAGCGAGCAAGGGAAGAGGTGAAAGACAGCGAAAGGCAAGCGCGTCGTCGTGCTGATCCGGAGAAGCGAGCAAGGATGAATGCGCAAAACAGGGAAAGTAGAGCACGTTATCGTGCTGATCCGGAGAAGCAAGCCAGGGAAAAGGCGGAAGCCAGGGAAAAGGCGAAAGCCAGGGAAAGTCAAGCACCTCGCCTTGCTGAGCCGGAGAAGCGAGCAGAGAAGAGCCCGCGAGACAGGTAGTTATATGCACGAGCCACCTCCCTAGTAGGCAGTGTTGCCAGCGTCTACACTCTATATCGGTTGTTCGCTATCGTCTTCTTCACAAAGGTCTTTCGCCTCAATCACAGGAACAGCAGTGGCCCCAAAGCTGTTTTCAGGACATTGTGTCACCGACAGGGATGATACTGTCGCAGCGGCAATACCCTCCTCCGCCGCACGCTTACTCGAATGAAGCGCGTCCTGCGTCATTTGTGACAATGACAGGGCAGCTGTTCCTGACCACACATTCAACTTTCTAGGTTATAGCTCATCCATGACGTGGTCATGCCGAGCAGCAGTAGACGCAGAGACTCTTTCCGGTGCTGCGTCTACTACTTCTCCGACTTGATCTCCGTCAACTACCTCTTCAGCGAGTATGATGGGCACAGCCGTCGCATCGAGGCTGGCTTCAGGCAATTCGGTCTTCGAGAAGGATGACACTGACGCAATGGCAATGGGTTCCTCGGATATGAGCTGCATTGATTGACTTGCGTCTTGCGATAATGTCGTCATTGGCTGTGATGGTGAAAGGGGGATCGGGACGGATGTGCCAATTAGACTAGCTGCAGCCATGGTAGCAGATGCCGTAGCAGATGCCGCAACAGAAGCGAGTACCGAAGAACCCGACTGGCTTATCTCCTGCACTGTTGCTTTTACTACCGAGGTAGCGCTTGCCAGAGATGATGACGGTACTTTTATGTTCGATGGCATGGCATTGCGGATAGGAGCGCTTCCAGCCCCTGCGATACGAGAAAACAGAGTTGCCGCTCGGATACCCCGGTCGATAATCCTGCGTTTGACGATGAGGACGCAGACCAGACCAAAGAAGAGAAGTGCAGCGAGGATGAGGAGTCGATCGAGGGTGTCTGCTTTCTGCATTGTTGTAATCAGGTTCTTTGATGCATTGAGGAGACCGGAGAAGGAGGTGTACTGATCAGAGGCGAGGGTGAGAGTTTGGGAGGAGCGTTCTTTGTATTTGGGGGAAATGAAAATTGAGTAGAAATTCGCTGGAATTGTAATATATAAGGGTGGTTACGACATACCTAATATTTGAGTGGACATACTCGACCTTTCGAGCTCTTGTTCAAGCAGTTGCCTTGTTTTCCTGAGGCCATCCGTGACATTTGCTGTTGCATTCATGAGTTCATCATCCTTGGACGTGGATGCTGGTGTTGTAGCTGATTGACTGCTGGATCTGCCAGCACTGCCACGGGCCGTTCCAAAGAGGGCCTCCCTTTGCGAGCTTGCATTTGAGCTGTCTATTCTGCGTTTTGATTTGAGAGTTTCTTCCCGCGCTCTTACTCGGGCTCTGTGTGACATTCCACCACAAAGATAAAGATCAGCCACCGGAAGCATACAGGGACTAAGTGTCTCTCGCCTCGACCTACCTAGACAATCTTGCCGAAAGGAAGTCGGCAGCTTGCAAGATAGATGAGCGTAGTCTTTCCGTTGGGGCTTCTTCGGCGAGGAGGGAGAGGTCCTGGAGGGTCATGAATGAGAGTAAGAAGGAGAGATGGAATAGTGATGATGATCACGGATAAGAAATGAATTGAGAGAAAGAGATGGAATGAGAGATGTTCGGTGGGGATGAATGAAGGTCATCCATCAGCACGTGTCAGCCGGGCCCCAGCAATGAGAACCCACCTCCAACTGAGCTTCAATGACAGACACATCCTGGCGTATGCCCTCGACGAGCTCAGCATGCAAATCCAGTGGACCGTTGCAGTGCTGCAGCTGGGGGATGGAGTGCTCTTCCAGGCTGTTCAGTCGTCGCTCTATGCCAGCGCGTAGATCCTGGGAGCGAGCAGCAGGGGAGTCGGAGTCGGGGCCGGCAGCAGCAGCAGCAGAAGCATCATCATGGAGGTCGTTCATAGTGGTCGTGTCAGCAGTACTCCATCCATGCAGGTGCAGTCCGCGTATCGCCAGTGAATGCAGTGTATATCGATGGAAAGCAAAGGCAATCGAGGAAATGCATGGTGGTGGAGGCACAGAGGGAGATTATACGGAGCTGAATGCAAGGAAGAGCAGCAGCGGAAGCAATGAGAGTGTGAGAAGTGTGCGACTGACTTCTCGTCTACACAGTATGCTCATCTTGTACCACTCGTGATCCTGTATAATTGTCGCCAGCTTGCACTGCTCTCGATCATCCCCTGTATATACGGAGCGTTTCACCATCCTGATGCCTTTTAATACTGCCGCATCGTGTGCGCATATAAAACTATCTCTCCACTCATGGATACTGCAAGATTGCCCTGGACACCCTCGTCATGGAGGTCGAAACATGCTGCCCAGACTGTCGCCTATCCGCCCGAACTCGCTGCAAGAATGGAGGATGCCCTCAACAAGCTCAAACACTTGCCTCCGCTGGTGACGAGCAGCGAGGTGAATGGACTTCACCTGCCTGACTGACCGCCATAACCACTCCCTCCTGACTTCACCTTCCTCACAGATTGAACGCCTCAGGGCCCAACTGCAAGTCTATTGAAGCCATGACTCAACTTTCAAACTGACTTCACCTTCTATACGGTGCATCTCAACAGCGCAGACGTCGCTAACAACAAAGCATTCCTCCTCCACGGCGGTGACTGTGCTGAACTATTCGAATACTGCAACGAGGTGAGTCGATGTTGCTCGCTGCTTTTCATCAAGCAAGACCTGTCAAAAAAGATAATGCTATTTATGGAGATCACGTGCGGACATGCACCATTCTGACTTTTTTTGATTCACCTCTCTTTCCGTCCCTTGGCGTGTTCTTACCCACTCCACTCACCTCTGTCGCTCTCTCCTCCAATTAACCAATCTCCTCATCTCATCTTCCCTTCACCCACTATCTCCATCTCGGTCTCTATTAGCGCGCCATCGAGCAACGCATCTCGCTTCTCCTCCTATCGTCTCTAGTCATTGTCTTTGGCGGTAGAACTCCCTGTGTACGTATACTTCGCGGCGCTGGTCAGTATGCCAAACCTCGTAGCAGTCCGACAGAGATAGTAGACGGAAAAGAAGTACTCAGTTTCAGGTGAGATTCGCTTTCAATCCTTGCCATATAACCTTCTCAGGTGTACAACAACTCACGACTATCGTCTCGTTTCCACCCGCTCCCTCAGAGGCGAGAACGTGAACGGCATCGGACTTGATGAGCGCGTCCCTGATCCAGACAGATTGGTCCAGTAAGTGCTGCCACTGTGGCCTACACGGCATATACAACCATGCCATTGCAAATCTGAACGCTCTTCACAGAGCGTACTTCCACTCCGCCGCAACTATCAACTACATTCGTGCCCTGCTCGACTCCGGCTTTGCAGATCTCCACAATCCTCGCTCCTGGAAGCTGAGCCATGTCCACAACAAAGAACTCGCAACAGCTTTTGATGACATCGTGGAACGACTGGAAGACTCGCTAGACTTCCTCAAAGTCGTCGGAGGTGAAAGTGGTACCTTGAGGAAAGCGGATATATGGACTTCTCATGAGGTCAGTCTTTGCCTTCTGCCGAATAATCTCCTCGAAGAGTGGATCGCTCACTCCCCCCTTCACATTATTCAAAAACAGGGACTCATGCTCGACTTTGAGGAAGCTTTGACCAGATCGTATAAGGATAGTAATGGGGACACGCACTGGTATAACACCTCAGCGTACGCACTGTCTTGTTAGTGGAAGTCGTGTGAGCACGCCAAGTGACTTCCATGCATTCTTTCACCTATCAGCCCTTTCCTCTGGATTGGCGATCGTACCAGGGATATCAATGGCGCTCACATCGAGTACTTCCGTGGCATTCGCAACCCAATTGGTCTCAAATGCGGCCCTTCGTTGGCACCAGAAGAACTCATTCGCTTGCTTGACATCCTCGACCCCGATTTTGAGCCTGGGAGGGTGACGCTGATTAGCAGATACGGCAACCATAAAGTGAGTCAGCAGGTCGTGCACTGGAGCGTATATCGCTCACTTCTTCCTTGCTCAGGTGGAGGAATGCCTTCCGGCTCACATCAAAGCGGTCCAGTCGACTCGGCACCGTCCGGTATTTTGCGCGGACATCATGCATGGCAACACATTTCAAGCAAGTTCAGGACCATAGTGAGTCTGTCATTGTCTGGTGTCGGCAAGCACTTGGTACAGCTACTAACGATATTATCTGCATCATTCCCTAGCAAAACGAGACATATGGCGGACCTGTGCAGTGAACTGGTCAAGTCCTGGCGAATACATCGCACACTGGACTCGAAATTACAAGGCATACATCTAGAGATGACCGGCGACGTTGATGAGGATGGGTACAGGTGCGAGAAATTTCACCATCGCCTGGTCGCATACGCCGAGACGTTGCTAAGGCCTTGTCGTTACATGCGTTCTAGCGTAACCGAGATTGTGGGCGGCAGTATGGAGCGCTCCGAGGAGGATCTCCCTACTCGCTATCTTACTTTCTGTGATCCGAGATGTTCGGTTGAACAGGTCAGCAGCTCTTCAGATCACACAGAGACAGGAGAGACAGGAGGAGCTGATGCTCTTCCCACGTCAGACGATCGACATTGCCTTCCTGACTGCAGACTATCTGACAACCGAACGCACCGGCACCAAGAAGGGTAGCACGATCTTGTCTCATCTGACCTCGCGAGAACCTTCGAAAAGTAGACAGGAAAATGTCACATCTTCTCAAAAGACATGAGTAGGAAAGGCTTTCGATGTAATCACTATATTCTCGCTTGAGGCCATCTAATGCTAGCAGTTCCCAACATAATGAGCGCGGACAGAAGTAGCAGGGACTAACACACGTAACGGTGAAAATCAGCGCTGTTCTTCCGTGGAGATTTTCACAATCACCTACCGCAGCTACAAACCATGCCAGTGACGGCAGAGATGCTGTCGATGCTGAGTATATCGAACCAAGTACGAGTGGGGACAGTATCGCCCCAGCTTCGTCGATTAAGGACATCCCCGAGAGCACTTGATCACTCATCGCTTTAGGTGTGACCTCTGTTGCGACCGCTTGGGCGCTCGGTCCACCAGCCGCCGAGATACTAAGAAGCGCGGTGGCTGCACGGTCATGGAATGATGTCAGACATGCCGTCGATACTGTCCTGTAGTGGTTGCGGACTGGTTGTTGCTCACATAGATATAATTGCCACTTCTTCCTACTGAGCCCTATGGCACTGAAGGCGATGGCGTCGATAATAAACGACAAGCCTCCAAAGTAGAGGTCGAAGCGTTCACTACCAGCCATTTTCTCGACTGCCTTGTCCTCGTCTCCTATAGAACTAGTATCATCGTCGACCAGTAGTCGCGAGCTTTCGCTGAGACCCTCCATGGTAGGGTGTACCGAAGAGCGGTCCGCTAGCCATTTCACATATTTCTTTCGGCCTGACCGGATTGCTATTGGAAGGACCCCCATCAACAGAACGGCCTAACCGGTCTGCATGTATCAGTCATGATTGCCTTTGGTGCAGCTTACGGAACATACCTTGCATGCGGTGACGAAACTGATGAGCAGGCCATTGTCCACGCCGTTGAAGCCAAAGGAACCGGTTGTTGTCAGGAGTAACAGCTACAGTAAATAGTAGCGAGTTCAGTATGAAGAAATATACGGTTAATGCCCAATAGCATGCTCACATCGTTCATATACATGCTGCCTATACGATATATAGTGAAAGAGACGGCCAGGAGGAAGAGTCGGTAATCACGACGATTAACATTTGCATCCATTCTTGGCAGGAAGATCGAAAGCTTTTTGGCAAAGTTGAAACGCTTAATGAAGGTCTTCCAAGGTGCATCGGGCACGGCGGGCGACTCTGCCCTCGAGTCAATGGAAGATGAAGCTTGCGAAGAACTACCGTAATCTTGCAAATCGTCGTTGGCTTGCATGAGCTCTTCACGCCTCTCTTCCGTCAAGGCTTCGGGTAGAATGAGGAGCGCATATAGGAACATCGTGCCAAAGACGCCCGTTCCGATCCAGAAAGGAAGAAGCGGGATGCTGAAACATGCTTGCATTGAGTACACTGATCACAAGCAAGACTGTTTATTGACCTTACTGAGCGAACTCTGTTATCGCTGCACTTGCTAATGCGGAAGCAGCAAGTCCAGCAAAAGTAGCACTCCCTGTAAACATAAGAGGTACAAGGCTCATTAATGACCTTGTGCCTGCAAAGGATCAAACAGTGCGCAGTACTTACCTAACAGGGCGAAGGCCGGTGATCTTTCTTCAAGACGGACACATTCAACGATATAGCTTTGGAAAGTGAGTTGTAGCAGAGGTTGCGATCCCAGACCAGTCAACGCGAAGCTTGTTGTGATGAGAGCTATTCCCCATGAACCACGAACTTGAGCTGTATGTTCAAGGTGACAGCAGAACAAAGGTGGGTCAGGTCGAGATGTTACAGAACCGTGTGCATCGATATGCTGAGATCACTCACCGCCAAGGCCAAAGAATGCTATGGATAAGGTAAGACAGAAAGCGGTGAAGGCGAACATGGGTTTCCTTCCATACCGCGAGAGAAGGTCAGAGTAAATGGTGAGGCAGAGGACGGCTTGCGGCAAACGAGCATGTCAATTTCTTCGAAGTTGTTATTGTTAAGGTTTTTTTTTTGGCGAGTAATACTTACTGACGAGAGCATTCAAGATTCTGGCGGCTGTGATGATCTCCCCAGCCAGCTTGGCAATAGCAGGAATATTGCATCGCTGCTCTGTGGCCGCCACGCTGAGAGTCGATGAAGGCAAGAGACTAAACAGACTCTGCACCAGGGTAGCCGCCTTGCTGTCCTTATGGTTGAAATACCATTCGCATGCAAATTCTCGAAGAACCGGTGTTTCAAGAGGCACGGCCAGTCCGCCCCCTGAGCGTCAAGATCAGTATGGGAGAGACCAGGACTTGGAAACACCACGGCAATGATTCACGGCCTCACCTGCACTGCCTAACAAGGCTATTATCAAAACGTGTGACACCGACGGTGTTTTGAACCAGGTTCTGATCTTTTGCCGCAGCGATGTATTATTTTCTAGCTTATCTTCGCCATCTTCCTCTGGGCTTTCGTCACCTTGGCCGTTCTCGCTGAGCCGGTTGGATCGTGCACGGTGTACACTTTGAGCGTGAAGACTTCCTGACGCCTTGCTGATCTTCTTGGTGGCTGGTCTGTTTCTCCCGTTACTGACGCCGCGATTCCGCGCAGAGCCTGCCGGCGATGACATGGGGAAGACCAAGCGGCTACCTGAGTGGGCCTCTTCGGTCAATCCAGCCGGTGAAATCAGTAGGTTATGGCTCGCGGGTCAGCTTCCACACAAAATTAGTCGAGCTTTGTAGGTGTGGTGAGCGGTCAAGAGAAAGGAATCCAACCGATAAAAAGGTCTACAGCAGGATCTCGATCGTGCCGCAAGTCCGACGTGCAAATTGGCAGATAGATGATGACGCGCTTGGCTGTATTCGCAATCCCAGAGGATACAGTCGGGACACTACCTGATACGAAGCGGCAGGTATATTCTGACCACTTGGCCCCGCACAGAGCGTGCGGAGTGAGATCGGCGGTAGTCCGACACAGAGTAACTACGACTTTACTCGCCGAGTAGCTGTAACGTACCTAGCTACCACCGGTATGACCACTTCGAACGGCTCCAAAGAAGGAGGCTATCATGCCAAACTCAGTCCTAGCGAGCAGAAGACACTGGACGACCTGAAGAACATGCTCGAATCGCAACATGGCATCACGTCAGAAGCCTCGCCGACGGCCAAGCGTTTCCAGGTCGAACCGTACGCAAACCCTGACCTCCGGTTTGAGATGGAGCTCCTGTAAATGAACACCTTGCAGCGCGATAGATCGGCTGGCCACTCTCATTTACGTTTGTTGCTGACTGTTGCCTCCTCAGACGTTTCTTGAGGGCAAGGCGATTCGACTTGAACAAGTCGTATAACATGTACATGGCTGCTTTGGCTTGGCGCCAGCAAGAGTCTGTCGACGTCCTGTACGCAGATTTCGACTATCAACGCGCTAGAGAAGCATTTAGTCTGCACTATCCCTCTTATATACACAAGATCGACATATCAGGTTCTCCAGTTCACATTCACGAGATTTCTAAGATAAACCTAGAAGGGGTGGGTGGCTATAACTCTATAGGCTGCATCTACATGTCAGAGTAGCAGAATAATGTCACGTTCAATATCAATGCTCTCTGTGCACTCAAACCCACGCCAAAATAGCTCTTCAAAACGCTTACACCGGAAGAAGCCGTTCAATATCTTTTTTTGCTGTCCGAAAGCAATCTGCGCGAGCGCTTCCCTGCATGTACTCTGGAGCTACGGCGAAACAATCCGGCAAGCATTGAGGTGAGAACAGCCGCACCGAGTCCCATGAAATCAGACATTCACCTGAGACCAAAGCTGCGTTGCAGATGGTGCAAACAGTCACAGCCATATTCGACCTGAAGGGGATCGGCATCCGGGGTTTCTGGAAAGCAAAAGACCTGCTCTACAGATTAATACAAATCTCTGATGTGAGCACGCATTTATATAGTCACTCTAAGGTTAGGTTGGGTCGGCTGAAGTAGGCACTTTCTGTTGGCACTTAAGAATTACTATCCGGAGACGGCAAATAAACTGGTACGTTCCGTCGAAGGCTTGCCGACCTCACGAGATTCTGACACACTCTGTCGTCTTTGGCAATAGTTCGTCATCAATGCACCTGGAGGGTTTTCAACAATCTGGGGCTATCTAAAAGGCTGGCTAGATGCCAGAACTGCTTCTAGGGTGAGCTCGAGCCCTGGAAGTGCATTTGCAGAAGGAGGCTAACGCAAAGGAGCGCTTCACTGTAGGTTTTTATATTGGGCTCTGACTACCAGGACACCCTCTTGAAATTCATCGATCCGCCATCACTGCCGAAATATCTTGGCGGCTCTTGCAGCTGCGAAGGTAAACAACACGGGTGTCGAAACGGGGACGTAGGTCCTTGGAGCACCGAGCAAGCGAGGTTCGACCATTAGTATGTCACAGCCGCCTTTCTACATCCGTGGTATTCCGGGCGGCGGGCGCAAGCGCTGGTTTATCGACTCGAGATACCGAACGCAAGTCTCCACAGAAGAGGTCTCTTCCGAAGCAACGCACTGAATAAGGACGCAACTTATTGGTTCTATCAAAACCATGCATTCGACAGAGGCGACCGATCGTGAGTGCATTGCATAAAGGGCTACATGGTTTTTATTACTACTGTCAGATCAGGCCGTCGGACGCGGGAGCAGCAGACCGGCCGAGTTCTTCTTGCGGCACTTGGCAAGTTCCTTTTTGAGAGCTGCGCCGTCAAGCGGCTTTAGCAGTTCGAAAGAGCACAGCAAATCTTCATTCACCAGCATAGAACTGGCAAAGTTGTCGAATTCTAGGGGGGCATACCGAGTGCATTAGTGGACAGTACTAGTCGTACTTTGCGAAAGAATGCAATAATCACCTCCGCAGTAGTTGGGAGCCGAAAAAATCGTGACAAGCGTCCGGTCGTTCCAGAACTGCAGGTTGTAAAAGTGAATCAGTCAGAGGCTGTCGCATGGAAGGCATTTTACACATAAATTTACCTCGTAGCCGTCCTCTACAACCATGTGTGCGCGGCATATCAGATCAAAGTCGTATTTGGCGAGGAACTCTTGTATGACCGCTTTGCCAAAGCAGTAACTGACGCCGCGTTCGTTGTCTTCCCAATCTAACGCCGTGTCGCTCGGATCGCTCCATAGCAGATCGTTGAGCAGTCCATAGTCTGGCACATCCGTTGGCCGTGATATGCGGCGGATATCGTCCATGCTAGATAATGACGGGGATAGGCCACCATGCACGCAGAAGATCTTGCCTGCAACAAGAGCCGCTATAGGTAGACAATTGAAGACGTCTACGAATGTCTTCCAGATTTTCAGATTACATCGCCGCTTGCATTCATCGTAAAAGCCGTATACTGGGAAGAAGCAAGCGGACAGAGTCAGGTTGCAGAATACAAAGGAGAATGTTTCTGATCTGAAAAGATCTGACGTATAAGCTTACCTCTTGTGACGTTCGCACACTCGTGATTGCCTCGAAGTAGAAAGAAGTTTTCGGGATATTTGACCTTGTAACACAGGAGTAGAAGTATTGTTTCGAGACTTTGCTTTCCGCGATCAACGTAGTCACCCAGAAAGAGGTAGTTCGCCTGAGGCGGGAAGCTACACATCTCAAACAGGCGAATAAGATCCGAATACTGGCCATGTACATCTCCAACGATATTGACGGGCGGCGACAATTCAAGAAGGGTCGGTTGGGAGAGGAAGACTTCGCGGGCGGCTAAGCATAGTGCAGTGATCTCGCTGTTCTTCAAGCTGACACTCTTGGAGATCTTCCCGCTGTAGCCAGTCTCTAGTAGACGGCTTATCATATCGTCTATATCGAACGTCCTCGGCCCTGCCCCTGCCGTATCCGAGGCAATGCCTCCCGCAGCGGATGCAGTGGCTGCAGATCCAGAACCGGCCTTTCCGTTCGGAGAAGCTATATTTGCAGCAGTGGAGCTACTGCCATTGCTACTGTTATTGGTATTCGAGGAGGAGGAGGAAGAAGGGAGGACGGAAGAGATGGCAGCGGCAAGCCCAGACGAGGGCTGCGGCAGAGGATTTGCAAGGATTGTGTGAGTCGTGGGGATGTCGGGTTTGAGGGGAGATTGGCGGGCATTGGGTACTCCGGATGAGGAAGAGGTTGTCGAAGAAGACATGGAAGCGAAAGAGGTACCCATCCTTGAACCGGCTTGTGGCTGTTTCGGATCTCCTTGACTGTCTTCGTCCTCATCGTCGGAGAGGTAGGTATCAGCCTCGTCGTCATTCGTGTCTGCACCACTTCCAGACGAGTCTGCTCTTCCACCAGCCTGCCGTCCATCAGCCTGCTTGCCGTTGCTACCGTGATGGGTGTGGTGGTCGCTGCTGTCTTGAGGGAACTTGTGCCGCGCATGCGAAGGTGAATGACCAGTCGAATACGGCGTTTCGGGAATGGACGCATCGTCGGTGTCGTCAGCATACGAGGTTGAAGACGAGAGCGCACTCGAGCTGGCTATGCTTGTGCTGTGTTGATGTGAAGTCTGCTGTGACATAGGTATCCCCGCATTACTACCGGCCGCACCTCCAGAAGCTGCGGACGTCGAGACTGGAGCGTGAGCATGAGCATGAGCATGAGGGCTGTTCCCTGGAATGACAATAGGAGATGAGCGTGCCATGGATGGTTGTGGTTGTGCTTGTGGTTGTGCTTGTGGTTGCTGCTGTTGTCGGCTACCATTTGAAGCGGCTGTTGAGGATGATAAGGACGAGGATGAAGACGGTCTCGCGGCAGAAGCAGCAGTGCTGGATTGCCCCTTGCGCGGGGATGACAGTGACGATGTAGATGTAGATGGAGATGCCCTGTTGTTGCTGTTGCTGTTGGATATGCTGTTGCTGCTATTGCTGCTGCTCACTCCCGGTATTGCAGTAGAGGCCGACGATGACGACGAGGACGAGGACGAGCTCCCTCCAAGCAGACTCTTCCAGAATGGCGGCATCTCGGGCACTCCAGATAACACACAAGGGTCGCTCGCCGTTACGAGCTACCACACAGCTTGCCGGTCCTGCTTGCTGCGCGCTCCTCCCTGCTTGCTTCTTTGCGTGGTCTTCTCCTTCTCTGCGAACAAGACGGGCTATCGCATTCCCTTGAACTTGGAAAAGGGACGACTGACTCTGCCCTGGTTCAGATAAGAGGCAGTCTATGTCCTTCTTCTTGACTTCACTTCTCTTGCTCCACCTTATTCCTGATTCCAGTTGACGAAAGCAGATACCGATAGACTTGAGCCTATCTGTCTCTCCTTGATCTTGACCACAATATGCAAGAGGGAACCGACAGAAGCAACGGCTATTGCTGTACACAACACGCTTCAGATCTCACCCGCTTGTCCTTTGTGCTTGGATGACTCTCCCTCGCAACGTACACAGCTTCGCGGACTCAGTGACGACGGAAGCTCGCAAGATCATGAACGCGTCAAGTTGTGTGCAAAACGTAGCGGAACAGAGGCCAGGCACACGCAATATGCAAAATAGGTGTAATCCTCAGTTCCGCGCTGGTGATCCTAATGAGACAGCAACAGCAACAACGTTATGGACGCCCGTCTAGTCGCGCGTACAGACTGCAAGGCCATTAAGACTGTGTCAGCTCGCAGCAGCGGCTGCTCATTGATACTTTTACCATCCTTCAGGCAGACTACTACGTTCGCAGTATTCCATGCAGTCGAATCCCCTGCTTTATACATATCTAGGACTCACGCGCCTCTCTCCCTGCAGAATTCTACAAGGTCTCCTCGTCGACGTGATGTCAACAAGAGGCGTGATGTCAATAAAAGACCTCGAAGCAGAAGACCCCCCAGTGCTGTGGACTTTTCGATTGTCCCCAGAGGTCCCTACACATCACTTAGCTAATCATGGCGTTGCAGCGTTTGTGGATGTGTGGTGTGTGGTGTGTGGTGTGTGGTGTGTGGTGTGTGGTGTGTGGTGTGTGGTGTGATGTGTGTGTGTATATGTGTATGTGTATGTGTATGTGTAAGTGTATGTGTATGTCATGTGTATGTGCCGTTGTGCGTGGTTAGTGACATATTGTCATGACCGATTCCTCCAAAAAAAAAGGGGCGGTAAACAGGTAAATCGCGACCGGATCTCGCCAATACAAGGGGGTTTCAAGGGCAATCAGGGTGGGAAGAAGGGTTTCGGAAGGGCTAAAAAGAGGCTGCGGCGGGGTAGAAACGGGGTAAACACATGTTCGGTATTGCTGTGCCCAACAGCACGCACTTGCCTGTGGTACCTTCTACGGCTGTCTCGCCTACAAGGATTGGCTATAGATTGTCTCAAGACGGATTGCTAGTCCAGACGACTACCTAATCTTGTACTGGTAAGACTACATCTGGCAGAAACGATGGGCGGACCAGAGTCGGGCTTCCGGCACTGAAGATAGACGGCTGATATTCTTTCACTCCCTCACCTGAGCATCAACCAGCGGCTTCAACATCATCTTGCAATTCGTCTCCAATTCAGCGAGATGTTTTTCAGGCTCCTGAGTACCAACAAGGCACCGAAAAGATGCCTCTGCAGATCCCAATATGTTTGTTTGTTTAAAATAAACAGAATCTGCTCTCTCTCTTCAGCCTACTAATGCTTGATTGCGACAGGGTATCTCCTACCTGCTCTCGTTCTTCAGCCTACTAATGCTTGAAGAGAAGAGAGCAGCTACAGTACAACAGCAAGAATATATACCCACGCCAAGGCCTATACTGTGCTACCTTTGGCTCCTAGCACATGCTCTTTCCCGGCTCTTATCGTCTTCTTTAGGGCCGGCTGATATGCGTCGGAGCTCCTCCGCCTCCACCATCGCGTTGGCTTCGACACTCCAACTCGATGGTGGTACTTGATAGCTATGTGCCTGACACAGGCATGAGTAACACGGTTTTCGGCAATCCGGATCGCAGCTTGGTTATGCATGGCGATCTGCGTCGGACCAGACGAGAGATAGCCAAGTGTCTCCAGGTTATGCCGTTCCAGACCATGTCACGGGCTATGTCATCCACGGCCATGTACTCTGACTTGGCAGAGGAGTGTGCTTGCAGACTGTTTGCGAGATTCCCAAGCGACTGTCCCACCTAGAGTCACCAGCCAGCTAGTACGAGATACCAATTCTGACTTGTCGCCAGCGTAGTCGGGGTCGACGAAGCCACGAAGTGCTGACATCCCACTGAGTCGAAGACCGTGCCGTCGAGTCCCCGGCGACGTAACGCAGAACCCCTTTGCTATCTCGAATTGTCGTTCAGACCATCCATTTTTCCATGCGGCCGGCTGTGACACAGCGTATGCGATGTCCGAACGAATCGGGGTCGCCGCGACACAGAATGTGAGTACGTATACGCTGCCGTATGTATTGTCTTAGCTAAGTTGGCTAGTATTGCAGATATACTACTCACCTGCAGTATGTATTGTCTTAGCTAAGTTGGCTAGAGGACAACCACTGCAGGGATACAACGTGATCGCTTTATGGTAAGTATACAAAGGGAATACCTCTTGCTGGCCAGAGTGATCCGCAAGGGACAGTCACGTGATGTTACTCGGTTTTACCCAGGTGTTACCCGGAGTGACCCAGGAAAGCCAGTGCATGAGTTGGTGAGTCTGTTTGCTCTATCCACTCTTCCTCACTTCAACTGATTCTCCCACTTAGATGAGCGGAGGTTCAATGACTCCCAGTCCTCCAAGATGATACTCGAACTTATCTCTAGGCAGCGCCTTCGTCAAGATGTCTGCTGTATTTCATTGGTGTCGATGTAAACGGGATTGATGATGGAGGAGGAGACGAGGTCACGGATATAATGGTATCGTGAGTCAATGTGCTTGATAGAGTCGTGATTGGTTCTGTTGCGAGACATCAGGATTGCTGCCTTGTTGTCGACGTTGAGCTTTGTTGACGTTTCGTTGCTTTGCTTGTCTCCCAACACAAATAGCGCTCTCCTTTCCCACACCAGATCCTTCGCTATATCAAACCCTTCCAGACCACTATTGGATGTGCAGAGCTGTAATCCATGGTTTCGAGTGCCTGCTACATACCTCAAGATACCTTTGGCCAGTTCGAAGTGCCGTTTGGTCCAAGCACTGCAATGTGAGGAGAGACGGCTGACTGCAAAGCAGATGTCAGGCCTGGTCATTGTTGCCAAGTACTGTAAGCATCCCATAAGTTCCCGATAAGGTAGATCTCGTGCTTTATTGACGTCTTGCTCTGTTCCTTTCTGAAGTACAGCCGCTGCACTTGGAATTAGAGGGAGTTTGTTGGTCTTGCATTCAGTGAGTTCAAAGCGTTCAAGGATACGAAGAGTGTATTGTTGCTGTGTGATCCATAGCTTCTTAGCAGGTCTACCTCGATGTATCTCTAGTCCTATCATGTGACTGAAGTCATGTTGTCTTCGGAGTGGGAAGAATTGATCCAAGTAATCCACGAAGGCATCAATACTTTCGTTGTTTTTTGCTGCTATACCTGAATCGTCAACATGAATATAAAGGAGCAGTTCGACTTCTTCTTGTGCATCAAGCTTGACATAGAGGCATGGATCTTCAGGGCCTGCTTTCCAACCTTGCTGACGCAACCATCCATCTATCTTATTACTCCAGCAGCGTCCTGCCTGTTTCAACCCATAAAGAGCTTTCCACAGACGTGCGACTTGACGTTTACCTTTCGTTACCTCTTTCGGTAGCTTCATATATATCTCTTCTTCCAGATCACCGTGCAAAGAAGGCGGTTGCTATATCGAGACCTTGCACTTCAAGATCAACATCAGCTACGATTGTCATCAATTGACGGAATGATTGCCGATGGCCAACAGGTGAGAATTCTCGACGTTGTCGAAGTGCTTCTGCTTTTCTTCTCATTTCAGCAACTCGTGCATTGTATCTCGTGACGATAGGTGAGCGACTGCTCTGACGCGAAGGTGCATAGCTACTCTGACGGGATATCGGTTCAGGTGTGCTCTCTTCAGGTGTTGGTGGACGTTGCTCGTCGCCTGAGCTTTCGTTATCGTCATGCAAGTTCGGTTCTTGCACAGCATTGTCCTCGTCTTCATCAATTGGAGTCTTCTCGGATACTCCCACTGAATCTATGGCTCCCACTGGTTCGCTTATCTCCCACTGAGTCTTCAAGAAGATCAAGTCTTTGACCGTCTCTCCTTTGGCTGGATACACATTCTCAAAACATCTCACGCCTCTAGATGACAAGCAGCGATGGTCTTCAACGTTATACAATCGTGCATTGGATGTTCCTTCTTCAAAACCGACAAGGACATTTCTGTCTGGACTTGCATTCAGCTTGCATTCTTCTCGATATCTATCTGGAATCCAGGCGAATGCCGCACAACCAAATGGTTTAAGATGATCAATGCGTGGTTTGCGTTGGAACATCAATTCATGAGGTGATGTATTATTCTTGGAAGGTAGTCTGTTTCTTATATAAACTGAATGAGCGGCTGCGTATCCCCAAAGAGAGGTAGGCAATCCCGAGTCAATCAGCAGGGTACGAGTGTCGTTGATGATGATTCCTATCCTTCTTTCAGCGAGTGTATTCGTCTGATCGGATCTTCTTCAAAGTGAACTGGGTTTGCTGATTTAACACCATTGAACGCTACTCTTCTAAACTTTCCAGTCACACAAGCTTCGCATCTATCATCCTTACCATCCGGCATGCCTTCCATCTTTCCCAAACTCACATGACCAAACCGCCTGTGGAATAATGGCAGCTTGAGTCAGCAGGCAGGTTGCAGATGTTTGGAAAGAAGACACACCTTCGGCAGGAAGGATGGAGCAGTGAAGGAGATTGTTTCGGAGCGATGCTTGCAAGACTATGGATCCATCAGGAGTCTTGAGCGTTGCAGAATTGCCTTGAGCAATGAAGGAAGCACCTTTTGCGGTAAAGAGGCGCACAGCGAGAAGATTGCAAGCAATTTGCGGAACGTGAAGGACTTTCATGATTCGATAAGCTCTTCCATCTTGACATTCTTGACGACTGTGTAATCAGAGAGGGAGGAAATATGAGGAGTCATGGAGATGGTCCATCCACTGTCGATGATCCAATCTTGAGCAAGGTGAGCTCCCACTGAATCCACTGCCACGTAGCAGGATTCATGCTCGACTGTATTGTTGCCGATTGCGAGATTGGCGAATGTCTGTTCCAAGTTGACGGATGATCCATTCTTTGCTTTCTCTCGCAGCCGCTTTACCAATTCTGGGGATCGCTTTTCATTCCAGCAGTTCTTCTCTGGATGCATAGCTTTATCATCTGCTACCCCCATCATCTTGCAGGTTCCGCATGGAGTCGTTACTCTTGGACGAGCTCCATCACGTCTGTCTCCGTCACGTTTATCTCCATCACGACGAGAGTTGTCTTGTTTCTTGTTCTTATTTTCATTACTTCCACGAGTGAAGTAAGCGGCAGCTGAGTTCTTGTTTTGTGCCAGGCGGATGTTTGCTTTGATAGCATCCTTGACGCGAATGAAGGTGAGTGAGCTGGGATCTTTGAGGTCGAGAGAGAGGTTCTGAGTTGTGAATTCGACAGGTACTCGCTCAAGCAGGTCTCCAGCCAAGATATAATCTGGTGTCTTCCATCCTCTGTTCTTCAGTTTGCTTACTACGTCAAGGTACTCTCCTACAAACTCATCAAACTGTTTTCATCTCCACCAGACAACAGATATTTTAAGTCTCGTAGGCTTGCTCGGTGTGAAGCGACAAATGACATGGGACGGCGGTGATGAGGAGTCTTTCGACGAATACATTGGAGGTTATCTTGATATCGTCACCAAGCTGGAGAGTCGGGGCTGGACCAGTCCAGATTATATACTTGCTGGAGATGTACTTGGAAAAGTGCCCATCGAGTACACGACCCAAAACCTCATCATCGACTTGAAGAATCCCAAGTCACTCACATTCGCACACATCAAGGATGCCATCAAATCCAATATTCGTCTGATGCAGAACAAGACTACCACAGCAGCGTTCTTTGCTAGAGCGAACAAAAACAAGAACAAGAACAAGAATCATAATCAGCGAAATCAAAATAGCAACCAGAAGAATACAAACAACGGCATTGGAAGCAATTGACAAAGAGTAACTACTCCGTGCGGTAACTGCAAGCTTATGGGTGTGCCCGAGGAGAAGGCTATGCATCCAGAGAGGAACTGTTGGAATGAGAAACGGTTATGTTCGAGAACAGCTTCGCTCATTTGGCAGTCAAGGATAGTGATGAAGAGGAAGCCTGCTTTATGGCATCGGAGAGAGCATATTCTGTTTGGTTACGAGCCACTGTTGCGTTTATCGCTATCATCCAGCAGATCCCGCACCTCCTATCAGCCATGGCAGCCGTAGGTATCATTTCAAGCTCGATGAAGCAGACCGCTTCAACGGCACAAACTTCAAATCCTTCAAAGACGAGTTTATGAACACCTCGGAGTTCCT
>JAMALA010000079.1:0-76804 GCA_023628255.1 Cystobasidium sp. 2NF920 | reverse complement strand
ATCTGGGAAAGTATAGTGGCGTCAGTTAAGGCTCGTATGCGGGCTATACCGATGTTTGACTTGCCTATTGCTGCTCGGTGCAGCATCATCAACATCTATTGCTTCTCAAAGGTCCTGTACCTGGACCAGTTCATGCCATGCTCGGTTCCAGTGTTGAAGGAACTGCTTGACGCAGCATGTGATGCAATCTGGGGAGGACATCAAAGATTAGTTGCTAGATCCGACTTGTTCACACCTAAAGAACATGGAGGGTTTGGCTTACTTAGACTAGACCGTAAATTTGACTGCGGCCGAGCCAAATGGGTCGCCAGTCTATTGTCCTCAAATTGGCGAGAACAAAGGTGCCTAGGAGCATTAAGAAGGAGGATGTGTCAGTACATTCAACAGGGCATCAGGGAGGAGGAACATACTGCTCACCACGGTTTCTCAAGAGTAAGCTATCATCCAGATACCATTGCTCGTCAGTACATCGAGACGACATGGGTGTCGACTTTCGCTCAGCCAAGTGGCGAAGGCCAGCATAGTCCATTTGAGAGAGCCAGATGGAGCTGCGAGTTGGCTCTGCCTCAGCGATGGCAAGCGTTTACGTCAGCCTGGCACGACATCGTCAGCCTGCATCGTCAGTACCAGCAGCCTCATAATTGGGGTGCATGTTTCTTGATGAGCGCCAGCGCGCGTTCGACTCCATAGCGCCTCTTCGGACAATATAGTACTACTTATGAAACGACTTATAGCATCGTAAACGTCGGGAGTTGTAGGTAATAGTAATTATATTGTTATATGGATGTATTCAGTCTTCTGGTAATATTTTCGCCATGCTCACCGATAGTATGTCGATATGCTCATGGCACAAACGTACTATATCTAACGAAGTCCTGAGGTCCGTTTAGCCAAGCGGTGCTTGCACTCTGGGTTAAGAGGTACTCGCATAGCATTAGCATTGCCAAGTCAGGACTTCACTACTGCTACACTCATGGTCTATACACCTCTTGGCTTGGTTAATGACCTGCGGGGTAGTGGGGAATGGACGAGCGCTTTCCAGATGGTAAAACAAATGGAAGGTGCCCCGAAGTTTTTGCTTTTTTTTTACTAGATGACGGGATGATACATCCGGAGGGCCTGGGTTCGAGTCCAGCTGCAAGCAGAAAAGTAAATGTTAATCTACTCTTTTGCCTCTAGAACCGTCCGTACGTTCGGCTGTGAGCCGTGCGCATTGCACTCCAGGGGGGTATCTCGTTTTTGAGAGTCAGCCGGAATAGAACGATAAGAATGCAATGCTTGCCGAACTGAGCAAAGACAATGTATACAATGACATTGGTAAACCTTTTAGTATGTAGGAACCAGCGCCGTTCCAACGGAAACCTCGTTTTGAGCATGAGAGGTGACCTCTTTGACTTGAGCGCGGCAGTCCATCGCAGCGAAAGCAGGGATCACGTGTAAGCGACGCCATTAGAACATGCCTCTATGGAGGGATCTTTTCCCCATTAGACCTCTTCAGTGTAGGCTCCCAATCTGGCCCAGCAATGAACGTGTTCCATCTTACTGCTGCTTGAATGGGCTGTCCCCATCATCTCGCTTGTCTTCAGACTGTCATTCAAAACCCTCGATTGCGTCAAGCGGTCTTCCACGTGGTAGGAGATCCTAGATCAGGCATAGAAGGGTTCAGCCATGCCACGAAGGATATAGTCAAACGTGAAAATGAACTCACCATTCCATTATTCGACCACCGTCTGCTACCAAGCCAAGAGACCTGGAAAGATTGGTGGATTGGCCTACAGAAAGTCCGATCACGTCTGCCGTACGAAGAAGACTCAATCCACCTGTACACATTGGGGCGCCTGAGCAATCCCAGAGCCTGGATCAAAGCAGGACGACCTCGAGATCCTCGCTGGCCCAGCAACACGTCAAGGTCCTGCATCCTTTGCTTACAAGACCGCGATCAATCTTGATGTCACGTGATTTTTCGGTGCTTTTGCTCTCACCGCCAACGATAAGCAGTAATTCAATGGAAATAAAAAGGTTTACGACGACGTTCGGTGTCACTGAGCCCGGATTAAGTGCGTGACACGCATTGAATGCGTAGTGAGCCCGCGTTGGATGCGTAGTGAGCCCACGTTGGATGCGAAGCACGCATTGAATGCGTAGTGAGCCCGCATTGGTCGCGAAGCACCCATTGAATGCGTAGTTATGCGCCGACCGCAGCGGATGCGGGACAGGCAATGTATGCGGCGCTGCGGAGTATGCGGCGTTGCGCCGGCCATCATGCTCGTCTGAGCGAGGTGCGAATGAGATTTGGCTTCGTGCGACGATGTAGTCGGCTTAAATCGATATATGCGGTATTCGCTCGCCGGGCGCATGCCACGACCAGCGGATGCATTGCTTTATGACCCGGACTTTCCACGCATGTAAAATACAATGATGTTCTTTAAATCAGATGTTTTTGGATTTGATTGTTCATTGCAAGTACAGCGAACAAGCGAGATACAACGATGAGGATTAGCTTTATTCCTATGGGAGAACTGATAGACTATTTGGTGACTTTAGAGTACATGTTTGTGTGTGTTTAAAATAGCCTATGTTTGTATCCTGCATGCAATAATGCTGATTCGATCTGCTCGAGCCTTGAGGCGGACGTGATCGACGGGTTCAGGAGGAGTGGCAGACAATCTACGGCTTCGTATAAGCTTGAATAGAATGAAGACGTACCCAGCAGAGTAAGCTAGCTGCATTGGGCAGATGTCGTCGATACTGAGCAGCTTAACTGCAGTGCGTGGATGAGGAACGGGTGGAAAGAGGTAGCGCCACAGAGCTTTGCCTACTGTGCAGCGAAAAAGCACGTGATCACGACATTCGTCGAGATCACTCATGCATCAAATGCAAGATCTTGACGTGTTGTGCGGCCAGGGAGAGTCTGGAGGCCTTCCCGGCATATGCCATGACCCTGGTGAGTGCAGGCGGCCGATGACATAGAGATGGAATGAGTTCTCTTCGTCAGGCAGACGTGATCGGACTTTTTGCAGGACTGTCCACCACTCTTTCCATGTTGTTCGGCTTCTGAGCAAACGATGGTCGAATAGAGGTATGTGAACATTGTATTCACGACTGATTATATCCTTTGTACTGCGGCTGATACCTTCTACGCTGCTTCTAAGATCCCCACGAACATAGAAGACTTGGAGAGGCGCTTGGGCCTACAGAGCAACGGAAAAACACGTGATCCCAAGAATCATCGTGGTCTTGCAAGCAGAGGACGCAAGATCTTGACGTGTTGTTGGGCCAGCGAGGACTTGGAGGTCGTCCTGCTTTGATCCAGGCTCTGGGATTGCTCAGGCGCTCGAGCGCGCATAGGTGGATGAGTCTTCTTCGTCAGGCAGACGTGATCGGAAATTTTGAAGAGCTCGCCTTCAGCAGCTCTTCTGGAGTGTAGGACGCTTCAGATGATAAACATGCTGTTTGTCCCGTTTGGCCAAGCGGTAAGGCGTCCCACTCGTAATGGGAAGATCGCTCGTTCAAATCGGGCATCGGGAATATGATGTTTTTGCTTCTTGTGTCTTTTTTCCCGGGCGTCTCTTTCAAGAGGCGTCTGGGGAGCCGACCTCTTGCAGCGTTGGCGGACAGCAAGAGGGACAGTATCAGTATCACATGCACGTCAAAGCGTGAATGTACTCTGTCATTAGTTTTCTTGCGCTTTTGCTCATGTCGGTGTATTTTCGAAAATACATGGCCGCCACAGCGGGCTACCAAGTATGCCTTGCATGATTGTACTTTTGGAAATATGGCATGCAATATTGGTTGGCCTGGAGAGATGAGTATGATGAGCCCTGAGTGATGGAATGATACACTATGGAAAAGCATGACTTTCTGTCGAGGTGACCACCTACAATTGTGGCTTTGGATGCATGAGCTGGCTGCAGGTCTGCCTTTCTCGATCACGTCCTTGCAGCCAGCTAAACTTGTCACGCCGCCCTGCTTTCTGCTGTGTTGCAAAGATAGCACTCCCATGAAGTGCAGTCGCACACAAGCTTCACAATGACCAAGGAGATAGTGGTGGACACCGCTCCTAAGCGGATCAAGTACCTGCAGTTTGGCATCTTGAGTCCGCAGGAGATCGTCGCCATATCCGAGTTTGAAGCGACTCAGAGGGACCTCTATAAGCTTGGTGGACCTGGAGGAATCAGACAGCCTGCGCCCAATGGTGTCCTAGATTCGCGTCTGGTATGTCAAGTTTGAATAAGCACATCTAGCTTGCGCGAGAGGCTCACTCTGCGGCTCTTGCTGTCCCTTCATGCAGGGCACTTCGGACAAATCTGCTACGTGCGAAACATGTGGTCAAAGAATGGCAGACTGCGTTGGGCACTATGCTTATATTCGGCTAGTATTGCCAGTGTTTCATATCGGATACTTCAAGATGGTTATCACCATATTGCAGGACATTTGCAAGGTTCGTTGTCTGCGTCTAATTCTTGAAGCCTACAAAACGCTGACTCTGTCCGGTTGTGACCTGTAGGGCTGCTCACGCATCCTGCTGTCAGAAGAGCAAAGGAGATCCTTCCTACGACGTTTCAGAAGACCACATCTCGAGAATGTAATGCGAACACAGCTTGCGAAACAAGTCAACACAGCCTGTAAAAAGGTCTTGCGGTGTCCGCATTGTGGCGAGATCAACGGAACAGTCAAGAAAGTCGGTGCATTGAAGATTATACACGAAAAATACCGTGCCAAAAAGCTTTCAGACGAGCGTGCTTTCTTCGAATCGACTTTCAAGACAGCAGTCAAGGATATGAGGGAACTGGTGCCGCATATACACAAAGCGCAGGATGATCTGAACCCTCTGCGGGTGCTCAACCTCTTCAAGAACATCACGGCTGCAGATTGCGAACTTTTAGGTCTTGATCCAGAAGTCAGTCGTCCAGAAGAGTTCATCTGGCAATACCTTTCCGTACCCCCGGTCAGCATTCGACCGTCTGTTGCGCAGGAAGCAGCTACAAACGAAGATGATCTTACCGTCAAATTGACGGAAATTATCTTTACCAACCAACTCATAAAGACTGGTCTATCAAAAGGTGTTGCCACTCAAGCTTTGATGGTGAGGCCAACCTATCTTGCACGATCTTATGAAGTCTCTGACATCTCGCGCTTTATAGGAACAATGGGAATTTCTACAGCTTTCAGTCGCCATGTACATCAATGCCGAGATGCCAGGGGTACCCTCTATAGCAGGTCAAAAACCCATCAGAGGTATCTGTCAACGATTAAAAGGAAAGCAAGGTCGATTCAGAGGCAATCTTTCCGGAAAGCGAGTCGATTTTTCAGGTCGTACCGTCATTTCTCCAGATCCCAATTTGAAGATTGATGAAGTAGCTGTACCAAAGCGAGTCGCCAAGATCCTAACATACCCAGACAGAGTCACACCGCACAACATTGAGTACCTCAGACAATGCGTCATCAACGGTGCAGACACCTACCCTGGTGCCAATTTTTGTACTGTCAATGCTATGGGTGGATTCAAGCGATATCTCAAATTTGGTAACAGAGAAGATCTAGCTGCCAAGCTAAGCAATGGAGATGTCGTCGAAAGGCATTTGAAAGATGGCGATGTAGTGCTGTTCAATCGTCAACCGAGTCTGCATAAGGTGAGTCTAACCTGATGCCTTTTTAGCCGGCCTCGTGGCTTACGACTACCAACCTCCAGCTGTCTATCATGGCACATCGAGCCAAGATTCGTCCCTGGCGGACGTTCCGAATGAACGAGTGTGTGTGTACACCGTGAGTAGCATTAACTGCAGCAGTGATGGCTTAGTATGCTGCTAAACTCGTCCGTGGACGCGCCTAGATACAATGCCGATTTCGACGGAGACGAAATGAATTTGCACGTACCGCAGACTGAAGAAGCAAGAACGGAGGCTATCGAGCTGATGAACGTCAAAGCCAATTTAGTTACGCCACGAGATGGTGTTCCTCTGATTGCTGCTACCCAGGATTTCATTACCGCTTCCTATCTCATCACTCGCCGCGACACCTTCTTCGACCGAGCTCAATTCTGCCAAGTCGTTTCCTATTTCTCCGATGCCACCGAACAGATAGATATTCCCCATCCCGCCATCATTCGTCCGTGTCACCTGTGGACAGGCAAGCAGGTCATGAACGTTCTTATGCGGCCAAACAAGCAGTCCAAAGTGCTACTCAACCTGGAAGCGTCGAACAAGACATTCCAGAAACCGCCTCCCGGCGAGATCAATGATATGTCCCCGAATGATGGCTGGCTCGTTATCGTCAATAGTGAAATTATGTGCGGTCACTTCGATAAGGCTACGGTAGGAGATGGCAAGAAGACCTCAGTCTTCGCCGTCATGTTGCGCGATTATGGCGCTACCGAGACGGCAAAAGCAATGGGCAAGCTTGCGAAAGTATGCGCCAGATGGCTCAGTAAGCACATTGGTCTAGTCTTGTCAATTGTTCGAAGTGATACTAACGGAACATTTTTTAGCGAATCGTGGCTTCTCTATCGGTATCAGTGATGTCACTCCTGGGGCGCGCTTGCGCACAGAAAAGGAACAAATCGTAGAGAATGGTTACAATGCATCTCTCGACTTCATCAAGCAAGCAAAGGAAGGCAAACTCGAACTTGGAGCTGGTATGGACCTCGAGGGCACACTCGAATCTACAGTGTCAGGTGTCTTGTCCAAAGTGCGAGACAAGTGCGCCGACGTCTGTTTCAGAGAGCTTAGTCGACACAATGCTCCTCTGACAATGGCTATCTGCGGTTCCAAGGGTGAGCGTGTACCAATCTCTCAAAGGTGTAACATGTCCATGACTGACTTTAGACCATGCTCAGGTTCGAATTTGAACGTGGCTCAGATGGTTGCCTGCGTAGGACAGCAGATTATCAGTGGTAAACGTATTCCAGATGGTTTCCCGGATCGATCTCTCCCGCATTTCCCAAAGCGAGCGAGGGATCCTCCTTCGAAGGGTTTCGTCAGTAACAGGTGAGTGACGTTGTCGTGTACTGTTGTGTTCGGAATTGTTCGCTAACAAGTAAGGATCAGTTTCTTCCAAGGCTTGACTGCAACCGAGTTCATCTTCCACGCCGTCTCTGGTCGTGAAGGTCTGGTCGATACTGCCGTCAAGACAGCTGAGACCGGCTATATGCAGCGTCGCTTGATGAAAGCGCTGGAGGATCTGACGACGAGATACGATCTATCAGTCCGAAACTCGGTCGGTGGTATTGTGCAGTTCACCTACGGTGACGATGCCCTCGATCCAGTTGCAATGGAGAGTGATACTGGCCCAGTGGCTTTCGATAGAACATGGAAGCATTCGAAGGTATGGGTTTATCGCATGTAAAAGCGACGTTGTCAGGAAAGCGCTGATTCAGAAATATTGGTTCTCAGTGCATTACGGATACAGGCGGTGCGACGCCTCTTCTCCCATTCGAGATCATGGATGTTGCAGCCGAAGAGCTCGGTAGAGAGCGCTTCTCTCGGCAATGTCAGCCGGATTTCATCAAGAAAGTGCTCGCCTTTATTGACAAGACCGTCATTGACCCGGCTCGTCAATATCGCAAGTTCTATGGCCTCAGTCCTGCAGACAGTCGGTCTACTTGGGATGCAGCGAAGGATCGCCGTTGCCCTCGCGAGAGCATCGCTGTCGTCGACAACAAGACCAAGGTTACCAAGGCTCAGCTTATGACTTTCCTGAATCTATGCTGGGCGAAGTACGTTCGCGCGAAGATCGAACCCGGTACAGCTGTGGGAGCTGTTGGCGCACAGTCTATCGGAGAGCCCGGTACCCAAATGACATTGAAGACTTTCCATTTTGCTGGTGTCGCTGCCATGAACATCACTCTTGGCGTACCTCGGTCAGTCTCGTTTGCCTGCCGGCTTGTGAAGCTGCCCATTCGCTAAATTACCACGTCTTACAGTATCAAGGAAATTATCAATGCCTCGAAGATTATCAGCACTCCCGTCATTACAGCAGAACTGGTTTCGCCAGGCTCCGAGCAAGCCGCTCGTATCGTGAAGGGCCGAATCGAAAAGACATTCTTACGAGACATTGCAGCCATTCTGGCTCCAACCTATCACGCCCACAATATCTTCCTCAGTATTCAGATAGACATGGAGGCTATTCGCAAACTCCAGCTAGAAGTCGATCTCAACACCATCAGAAACGCCATTATCGCAGCTCCAAAACTGAAGATTTTGTCTTCGGATGTGAAGGTCCTACGAAAATCCGGCAAAATCAGAGTCTATGCCCGTGCGGACGAACATGATGGCGAGTATGCTAGGCTCATGCAACTGGCTCGTCAGCTACCAAACGTCGTCGTCAAGGGTATCATGGCATGCTCCAGAGCTATCATCAGTGAGGAGATCAAGGGTCATAAGAAACTTATTGTAGAAGGCAATGGTCTGCGGGAGGTCATGACGACGGACGGTGAGCATGCGAACTGCAGCCTATAAGTGAATGTGCTGACTTGGCTGCTATTCTTGCAGGTATCGTCGGACACAAGACTGTCTCTAATCATATCCTGGACGTGTTCACCGTTCTGGGTATTGAAGCTGCTCGTCGATCTATCACAGACCAAATCAGTGACACTATGAAGTCTCACGGTCTGGCAGTCGATACACGACACACTATGCTGTTAGGAGACATTATGTGCTTCAAGGGAGAGGTACTGGGTATCACTCGATTCGGTGTCGCCAAGCTGAAGGACAGTACTCTTATGTTGGCATCTTTCGAGAAAACCACGGACCATTTATTCGAAGCTGCTTTCCACTCTAAAAAGGATTCAGTCGCTGGTATCTCAGAGGCTATTATTATGGGTATGCCGAGTGCTACCACTGGCTCTGCTGCGTAAGCTTAAACTACATTCTCCGACAATTTGTGAATATTTAAGCCGTAAGCTGACTATCTTCAAATTCTCTAGTCCTTCGCTCGTCACAGAGGTGCCTACGCTCACAAGGCAGCGGCAACTCGTGTTTGAAAAGGTTATATGAGATAGATCATGCCATGAGATAGTCGAAATTTCTCCTGTTGTTATAAATATACTTCGCATGATTGTTCAATCACGTTCTTGCAATACAACGACAATGACAATGACAGACTAGATGCAAAGCGGTCGATACTTGACTACAGTCGTTCTCGTCTACGAGCCGCTCATCAGGAAGCGGGCTTGGCGTCTGCACCAGGCCTCGCTGAAGGCGCCGAAGGAAAGTTGAGCTGGGATCTCCTTGCTTGCGCTTCTTTTGCTTGCTGCTTCTGTTGATGGAGCCGGAGTCGCATGTCGAAGAAAGACTTGTGTAGCTGATAGTAGGTTGGTTGGGGTGGCACCGGAGGGGGGAAAGAAGGTTGCGATGCCTTCATAGAGACCTCCTTCTTCTTGTCCGTAGCTTTAGACTTCTTGTTTTTCTCCGCTTCCTTAGTTTCTTCGTTTGCTGAACCGGAAGCAGCTTCTTTCGCTTTGTTGCGCTCCTCGTACTCTTTTATCGCTATATCGATATCGCTTTGGAATATGCTCGGCGATGTTAAGGGCTTCGCGATGACTTCCGGTTCGCTCTCGAGAGGGCTTGCAAAATTTCGATCCTGTGCTAGTCAGGCAGTTAGTACCGTATCCAACCGACTATCATAACGTGGTCCAGTTTTATCGTACTTTCAGATGTGCTTGGCACGTGTACAGGAAGTCGCCTCCAGTAGCGTAATTATCGGTGACTGCAGCATGATGCGACCATGTCATGCGAATCAGTGTCTTTAGTCCAGTAGATAGATCATCAGTCACATACGAAGACATGTCGTAGTGGTCTTCCGACACGTCCAGCAGTCTTTGTCCGTTTTCACGTGGGTTCGTTTGTATCTATTCTCGAATGGCGGCAGAGGCATGATGAGTATAGAGGACGGCGCGGGAGCCTCTTGAAAGCTTCGAGTACTGTATCAGCTAGACGACTTCACTGTGTACATAGTGTTGGCGGAACACAAAAGCCATGCTTCGTGATGATTTTCGATCACCTTCATCAAGGTCGTCGGGCTTGTCATTTGACATTTGTGCTTCTGTTGGTATGTGTACTACGTACCGTCAAATCACCTCTCACAGGCCTCTTCAGCATTCTCTGAGCATCACGTATACATGTCAAATATATTTCGCCGATTCGAATCGGGAACTCAAACAAGACCCCATTGAGGCCAGCATGCGCAGCTCGCGAATGTTGCACAAGCCTTCAAATATAAACAGCAAAAGGACGTCTCGCTGCAATTGCTTGCTGGGTTGTAGCACGCTGCACGGGCCAGAATGAGTTCCGTCGACGTTATCATTGCAGAATGCTACATCGGGGCTCAAGAACGACTACTTGGATAGCCAAATCCGGTACAAAGAGCATCCGGAAGCATTCATTACATTTCAAATGATCAACGGCTGCGTTTCGGAGAGAGACTCTACAAAGATCCTTTAGCGGCACCTTCCTGGTCCTGGAACATGGCGCAACCGCGTTAGTGTCGAATTCGTTGAGATGTGGCTCTCGAGATGTTTCAGCGTGAACGCACCTGCTCTAGCTCTTGAGGGGGTCTAGCACCGGCAATACCACTCTCTTGTCTTACATTATCACTACGCGACCTGTTCTGGGACGGGTCATTTCTAGCGATATCAGCTTGAATATCAGCTTTACCGCTACAAAGCAGAGCCGGTCAGTCAAGTGGTAGACGCAGACGAGTCAGCGATAATAATTTGGCAGCGGTGAAAGTGTCTTAACCACGTACCCTCTTGCGTCCTCGTAAATGGCAGAAGACGTTCCATGCTTTCCCTCGCCGCCTTCCTCAGGTGGAATTAGCTGAGGGTTGGTACCGCCGCCAGTCTGACCAGTTCGGCCAGTAGATACAGACGCGCCAGGGAACCCAGAAACGGCATGCTCGTTCACCTGCATCACGTAGAAGCGGCCAAATCGTCAATACGCCGGAATATACGCAAGGCGATCAAGCTCGCAGGTATGGCAGAGAAACCGTGCCTTACCCCTGATTCATCGGAGGTGATAGTAGACTTGGATTGGAAGTTCTTTCCAGATTTGTAGTCCTCCTTCGCAGCCAGATCTGCTGCCTATACGAACAGGGCCAACGATTGGTGGAGACTTAGCAGGCAGAGTAAGTTGGAATAGCAAGCGCAAACGACTACATACCTGCTCGCTGATGATTTGGTTCTGTCTATCAGAATCGGAGGACATCTTTATATCTTTATAGATAAGTACTGTATCTGACAACTCAGCTGAAATGATGCTGGCAAAGAGAGTAGGAGTTTGACTGTTTCAACTGTAGGCAGACTGTCCGCATTAGCGATTGCATCATAATCAGGGATGATCTGCAAGTCGCTCATGTTGTGTGGAAACCGCTGTGGCAATGCATCCGAGGCGAGTGATATCCACCAAAAAAATTGCGATGCGGTCTGTAGCTCCCGTAACTGATGAATCGTCTCTCGTAGGAGAGGTCTCCGTCCGATCTGGAGACTGGATCCACTATGCGTCGCTACCTAGCAGCCTCGGTGCTGTACAGTTCTCATCACGCTACCCGATATTGCCAGACTATACAAAGAATGTCGATCGGCTTTCTAATACCGGTCTGCCCACAATGAAAGGTCTCACGCCCAGGCAGCCTTCTTCACTGCTAATTTGGATCCTGGGTAGTAGTCATCAAGTAAATACTTTTTACTCTTAGCTAATGTCACTGATTGGTCATTGATTCTGGTCATATTATGCTCGCTTTCACTGGACTTCGCAGGAAGGCTTCATGCCTTGTTTCTGGGCTCGCCCGACCAGTGGCGACAGGCAGAGTGTGCTTTGTGAGACCACGCAAAACATTGACGTACTTGCACACAGACTCGTTTGTCGCTAGTCGCCCTCTCCTGTTCTCTTCTTTCTTCCAAATCCCCTATATAGAAGATAGGCAGCGCCGCCTTACTTTCGCCTTTCAGCGTAATAGCACTACACACTTCTGTGCCTGGACCTTTCGAATAACCTTTTGCGGCTTACACCTGTTCAAGATGTGTAAGTGTTCTTGCTCTCTGGTGGTCGAAAATCCGGATACAGCCCCAAAGACAATGCTAACGCGTTATGGCCGGTGTCCTTCCTGTCCGTGGCATGTCTTCCGTTTTTAGATCGCGGCTTCAAACAAGATATGATAGCCTGTCTAGGCGAATTCGTTGGGACCACGATGTTCATCTTTCTGGGCCTAGGATGTGTCAAGACAGCACAGGTTTCGCGAGATAGTTCAGAGCTTCAAACCACTGTCACTCTGTCAAACCAATCCCTCGTATTTATCTCCCTCGGAATGGGTTTCTCGCTTCTTATCACTGCTTGGGTCTTCTACCGCATCACCGGTGGCCTATTCGTGAGAATTATGGGTCACTTTGAACCCCACCCCACCAATCGCTGACTGATATAAGCCGCTAGAACCCCGCGGTCACGTTCTCTTTGTGGCTCATCGGATCTCTCAAGACTGTCCGCGCTATACTTCTGACAATAGTACAATTTGTAAGGTCAGGACACGCTGGAGTTCTACTCCTTAGATTCTTTGTAGCACTGTTGACGCTCTGCCTCTTTCCTGTTTTTCGTAGGCCGGAGGAATCGCTGGTTCAGCTCTCGTAGCTGGATTGACTTCAGGCCCCGGGGTCGATCTGGCTATCACAAAACTAGAACCTGGGATGAGCAAAGTTCGTGGAACGTTCTTGGAAGCCTTTTTGACTGCCATGCTGGTGTTTACCGTACTTATGCTGGCGGCTGAGAGTCAGTTGTTGCTTGAACACGTAGCATCTCGCGCACTTGTACTGATGATGATGTTCTTCCCAGAACACAAGGCCACCTACCTCGCCCCTATCGGTATTGGCCTCACTCTGTTTGTCTGTCAGCTTTTCGCCACCCTCTGGACCGGATGCGGAATGAATCCCGCCAGATCTCTAGGTCCAAGTGCAGTAGCTGGTAGCTTCCCAGGTTATCATTGGATCTATTATGTCGGTCCTTACATCGGATCTCTTATTGCAACAACATTCTACTGGCTCCTGAAGTCGTTCGACTATACCTCCGTCGTCTCGGGGCAAGACAGCTCCGACGAAAAAGCTAGTCCTCATCTTCCCGCACGACCGCTTTGGACTCCTAGCATGGGATTCACTAGGCAGCAGCGAACATCTATGCTTGCCAGCGGCATGCACCCTGCAGAAATCGAAAGACGAGAAGCCGAAATGTACGTCGTTTCTCTGGCTAATTAGCCAATCTGATGTTCGCGGCTCACCATGCCTACTTTGCTTCAAAGGGTTGACGCATATAATGCCGGCCAGAACGGACACGGCAACGCCCATGTCAACAGCAAGTATTCCCCTCAGCCCCGGCACTCAGATGCAACCATGGTGAATATGCATCCCAGTGGCCCCAACGGCACCAGTCTTGGCATCGTCCATCAGAATGAAGCTCCAGCAATCAGGCAAGTATCACAAGGTGCAACGAAGACGACTCGAAAGACCAAGTCTACCGGCACCGGCAGCACTGGTAATCATGCTGCACAAGATTACAGGCATGCAACTACAGGGACAGCAGGAGCGCCTCACCGTGATGCCTCACCTATGCAGCCTATGATGCAGGATACCGGCGGCATTGCCGCTCCTGGTGCCCACTCCGCCGGGTAGGTTCATTATGTACCGGAGACTAACGGTACGAACGGTCAAAAGAGTCTGATGCGTACTTCCACGTCCCACAGACTGGGCAACGTACCAATCTTCAAGAAGGTGTTGGGACATACCAACCACAATGCTCACCGCTGAGCAGTCAGGAACATTTCAGTCGTTAGCACTCTATTTGGCCCGTTTGTCGGCAAGTACGGCACCGGCTACATGACCTGCTATCGATGGACTACCTACCGCCGCGTGCCTAGAAGGTCAAGCTTGCATCTTGTTGGATTGAGATAACCTAAACTCAATTCTCTCTGCTCAAAGCCAATACATCGCAGATCTACTTTCGTATCATGTTATATTCAACTTGCTTAATTCAGCGAACTTCGGCACTTACTTTTCTCGATCGGGCCACTTGCACACACGACGAAGCTTCGAGATCTCGAGTGTGTCAAACTGAGGCAGACTGATTGCACAGTCACGTCCTCAGACTAATATCCGTTGCTAGTTGAGCGATAGATTGGCACTCTCCATTCTACCATTGCTGCGCGACGATCTGCTTCACTTTCTACTTTCAAGTCGACCAATGTCTCTGCTTGACTCAGTGACGTCGGATATCATGTCAGCAGGCCCGATCTCTACTTCGCGACGTGGTGTCTCAGGCGGTTCCCAGCGCTGGCGTTGGCAAATGCAGACGTATTTCTGCCTTGGAGACAGATGTCATTGCTCTCTCCTGCTCTCTTTTTCACAGGACACGACTCAATCCTGCTGGCTTGCCTCTTGACCTCTTATTTCCCTAGAGATACGGCAATACTGACCCTCCTTCCAACTTACGAGCTGGCGGATCGCCCGTGTTCCTAAATTCCAGACGATCCTTGCCACTTTCTGCCGTGATGTGTGAGTACACAATTTCAGCCGCAACACCTCGTTCCTATGGTCAAAACCCTAGCACTTACCGCGCTATTTACTTTATAATCCCCTGTCTCCAACGTTTATGGCACACTCTGATTTCTGCAGATCGCGGCTTCAAACAGGACATGATAGCCTGCCTGGGGGAGTTTGCGGGAACTACAATGTTCATCTTCCTTGGGCTAGGATGTGTCAAGACTGCTCAAGACTCACAAACAAGCTCACAACTGCAAACGGCCACCACTCTGTCAAATCAAGCCCTAATCTTCATCGCTGTCGGAATGGGCTTCTCGCTGCTCATTACTGCTTGGGTCTTCTATCGCATTACTGGTGGTCTATTTGTAAGTCCACTCACTCCACCATCGACCTGCAATGGTCATTAATGGTAGGTACACTTCAGAACCCTGCTGTAACTCTCGCCCTCTGGCTCATTGGAGGTGTAAAGAGTATTCGTGCTGTACTCTTGACAGGGGCTCAATTTGTGGGTGCACTTTCACGTATTCAGGCAAGCATAGTCTGACATTATTTTCACTGGACATATTCAAGGGCGGAGGCATCGCAGGAGCAGCCCTTGTAGCAGGCTTGACTCCGGGAGGACCGCAAGGGGGTATAGGAAGCGCAATCACAACTCTGCAACCAGGAATGAGCTATGTTCGTGGAACATTCTTGGAAGCCTTCCTAACAGCCATGCTGGTCTTCACGGTTCTCATGCTGGCAGCTGAAAGTACGTCACTATTACTGTCCAACATACAGACGCTTGACGTGACACGATAGGATCTGCAGCTGACGTACAATTCGCTCTCGCCAGAACACAAAGCTACCTATCTCGCCCCTATCGGAATCGGACTCACGCTGTTCGTCTGCCAGCTCTTCGGTACACTATGGACTGGTTGTGCCATGAACCCCGCGCGAGCTCTTGGCCCCAGCGTAGTCAGCGGTCGCTTCCCAGGTTATCACTGGATCTACTACGTCGGCCCATACGTCGGCTCGCTCATCGCAACTGCATTGTATGGCCTGCTTAAGATGTTCGACTATACCTCCGTCGTGCTAGGTCAGGACAGCTCCGACGAAAATGCTAGTCCTCAGGTGGTAGCTGCCAACTTCTGGAGCCCTGGCATGGGATTCACGCGACAGCAAAGAACAGCCATGTTGGCGAATGGCATGCATCCACAAGATATCGAAAAGGCCGAAGCCAATATGTGAGTTCAATTTTTGCTTCGAAAGCTAAATCGTTGAGGTCGAAACCTACTAAACACTCGCATAACATTGCTCAGGGTCGGGACACACAATGCTCAGAATGGCAATGGCCATATAACTGCGGCCGGCAAAGCCTCACCTCCTCAATCCCGCCGGTCCGACGCTACTATGGTGAACATGCATCCTGCTACTTCTGGAGATGTCGCACCTCCTCCTAAGGCGCCCAAGAAGACCAAAAAGCCCAAGACCGCATCGACTGATAGTAATGTGCATAATACTCAAGGCGATATGGGTGCCAGTACCGGCACTGGTGGAGCTCCTGCTGCGGATCTTTCTTCCATGCAGCCTATAATGCAGGAGAGCGGTGCCATCGCCGCTCCCGGTGCTCACTCCTCAGGGTACGCAATCCGCGATGATAAGTTCGAATACAGATGTTAATGATGTTTCCCTTTCTTAGATTGACTCAAGTACCAATCATCCAAAAGGTTCTGAGGTATCCCAACCATAACGCCCACCGCTAAGCATCAACATTTTATCTGGAGCCCTTGCCTCGCGGGCAAGGGCCAACCCAACCGCTCTCTCTCTGGAAGGCGTAGTCATTAGCAAGGAGGCTTTACTCAATGCTTCCAAGGTCTGCTAGTGTAGCTATAGCAAAGACAGAGGTACATACACGACCGCTCACAGGCCCATCGTTCACTTTGGGCAATCATTTGTGATACATGCCTTAATACATTGTTCTGTCAGAGACATGTTGGACACTCTTGCAATGTATCATAGCTTCCATACTACATGCTGCAAATACAAATACACGATAGAGTGGTCACGTGACTAAGTCGGGACGTCATTTCCTGCTGACAATTTGAGCAAAGGCCTTGACGACGCATGTCAGTGTCATCAAAGTATCCACCGGCAACGTGTGTCATATGCTGAATTGTGCAAAAGAGTAAAAGACGAAAACGGAGCAAGTTTTCGACAGACGAGGTAAAGCTTTGCAGAAGACTAGTTTTCGTGCATTGCAAGGCGAGCAAAGAGATACAGCAGGCGTCCCTACGGTAGAGCTCTCTACAGTATCGCAAAGCGTTCCAACCAACCCTTTTTGCCTGCATTGAACCTTTCTTTTTCTTTCGAATGACTCAAGAATAACTGAAGATTGGTCCCCCCGCGATCCACTTCCACTTTCTCCCGAGTTCCCACTTCGCTGATTGCCTTCTCACAAAATGAGAGCTGTCATAATCGCGACCGCGTACGAATCCTCCTCTTGCTTTGTTCCACAGAACATGCTACCGTGTCACCGACAACCGGTATGGATGCTATCCATTTTGGTGCTTTGAGTGTGTGAATAGCATGATGCATGTCGAAAGTAGAGAAACGATGAATATTTGAACTTGACGTGAGAGCCTTCACAAGCTTGAAGAACGATGTAGGTGGATAGATGGATGTTTCGCTCGGGGGTCTTCAATTAAGCATTTACTCTGCGGGCAGACCAGGTGAGAACGTTAGTGATGATCGTGATGACCTATTGTCGGAAGTCATTTACTGGAGCGCGCGCGCATCTACAAAAGAGAAGCAATGTCAGCATGATGTACAGTCACGAGGCACAGGTCGCACGAGGTGAGGTGAAGTAGAGAGCCGACGACTAACCTTTCTTCTTTTACGTTTTAGGCGACGAACGCGCTTCTTTCTCCACTTCGCTCTCCTGTGGTAATGGAAAGTGGTGAAGCTCCAGTCAGTATTGTTATTGTTTGTGGTCTAGTATTTGCGTGGCTATGTGCAGGATATAGAAGGGCTTCTCACATTTTCGAACTGGACAAGAGAGGGGTTGGATGTCAGCAAGGTGTTCCATACTAGACAGCAGTAACGTGTTCGCAACTCACGTTCTCTACGAGACTTTGAGGATGATAGCGATGTTGATTGGAATAAAGCAATCCACTGCCATCCGTTTGCATGACCAGCTTTCAAGCCTGCAGAAAGCTGGACCGCTGAGCCTTCCTCGATCGAATTCCTTCCACGCCCTGGCAGGCCGAACCTGTCTCCGCTTGTAGGGTACTGTACTTTATCACACATAGACGACTAAGCCTCCAAAGCATTTACTGACTCCGATACAGCTTATATATCATCCTGAATGGTATAAGACGGTCGCAAAATTACTCCGAAGAAAGTATGTCGACCGAGAAGAATCCCGGACCTGCTGCCGATACGAAACTACTGTTAGACTTGCATGTCCAATACGTGCAAAGCCTAGACAAGGTTGGCGGCTCTTTAAACAATGTTAATCCTGTCGCGTGCTAATCCTATGACTACTGACGCATAGAAGCGCGATGAACTCGCTTACTACCTCACTGAGCACCTCCGTATGAACGGCATCTACTGGGGATTGACATCACTCGCACTTATGGGCAGAAAAGATGCTTTAGACCGTCAGGAAATGATTGACTGGGTCATGTCATGCTGGGTTGAGGAAGAAGGTGGGCGTCACCCACCGCTTTTGCCGACCCATTGAAGAAAGTATCCTGACTGGATCGCGGATCGCCCACAGGCGCATTTGCTCCGCATCCAGGACACGATCCACATTTGCACCCTACTTTAAGCGCAATACAGATCCTTCTGATGCAAGAAGCTCTTCACTTGGTCAACGGGGACAAAATCACAGCTTGTAGGTGCAAAATTTGCTCAGAACGATGGAAGCCAACTGAATCCGATGTGGATACAGTTGTACTGTCTCTACAAGATCCGGAAACGGGTTCATTTGCTGGCGATGAATGGGGCGAGATTGACACCCGCTTTACTTATTGTGCTGTGGCTTGTTTGTCACTCCTGGGACAGCTCGATAAACTAGACTCGGACAAGACAGTCGCGTGGCTGGAGAAATGTAAGAATCACGACGGCGGATTCGGAATGGTGCAGGGAGCTGAGAGTCATGCGGCACAAGGTGAGTGACCATATCTAATCAGTAATGTGATTGGTGTATTAACGGTAAGCTACAGTCTGGACATCGGTCGGCGCACTAGCGATATTAGGAAGACTAGATATGGTCGACAAAGACACATTATGCTGGTGGCTTTGTGAAAGACAGCTGCCGAACGGCGGTCTCAATGGTAGACCGGAGAAGCTAGAAGATGTAAGAGTTGCACCAGCGAACTAGGGCTTGATGCTGTAGCTAATCCCTTTTCCCTAAGGTATGCTATTCCTGGTGGGTCTTCGCGACCCTGTCGATACTAGGCAGAGGCGACTGGATATCGCAAAGCAAGCTGCAAACCTTCATACTGTCATGTCAAGATACGGAGAAAGGCGGTATAGCAGACAGACCGGAAGATGTCGCTGACATTTGGCATACCGTCTTCGGGCTAGCGGGTCTGTCATTGATGGGCTATAAGGGCTTAGAGCCTGTCGATCCGGTGTATTGCTTGCCTGCGGCAGTAACGAAGAACTTGCACAAGTGATAGTATGACAACAACATGACGACATAATAGATTGTGTACCAACATCTTTTGCGAGGAAGGCTCCTACGGGACCCTCAGTACAGTGTAGCTAGCCAACTCTAAATTACGACTTTTGAAACGATACATGCGACGGCTCAATAGGCTTTATAGCTGCGTCTCCCTGATTACTCTCTTCTACTCTAGCGAATTCCGAGGCTCGAAAGTCTACCTTTCCGGAATTGCTGGATTTCGGCCCAATCACAGCTTTCGGCACGCCTACATCCTTGACCATCGGCCAGAACTTGGAATGCTCCTTTGCAATCTGATCTCGGAGTCGATGGAACGTTTGTGGTTTTGACCGGGCAAATTTCAGCAGAATCGTAATGGTATCTTCGTCGACGACTGATTCCGGGGCTTTCAGTGCATCCAGCGTCTTCTGCACTGCCTCATCCACTCGCCCTGTTCTACAAAGAGCCTCGATGAAGCTTTCGAAATTCTTCTTGTTCACGGAGTGCAACTGCTGCGGGAATCCCCGTGCTTCAAGCGCTTCCCACAGCTTGACAACCTTGTCATATCTGCCGAGATAGCCGTACGTATCGAGTATGATGGATATCGATACGTTGTTGAACGGTATACGATTGATGAGAATTGATCGCCATACACCGACAGCTGCTTCGGTATCTCCGGTCTTGCTGTAGGCGTACATAAGTCTATTCATCAGACCAATATCTGGATCATAATAATGGTCCATCTTGATCAAGCTGTGTATAACCCTAACAGCATCTGCGCTAGACTTTGGAGATGCCCCGCCTTCTTCTGCGTAGTATTGGAGGACGACTTGATAGATGGGAGAATCAGGGGGAATGCCAACCTTGCGCATATCCTCGAAGAAAGCGAAGAATATCGAAGAAGGAACGTATGACAGCTTCGCACCGCCGTTCTCGTCCTTGAAGCGCAGCTCTGTATATGTCCGAAGTATGTCGTACCAGTCTTGCTTGCTAAATATGTTGTCTTGATCAATCGCCCACATCCAGGAATACGCCTTGAAAGCTTGAGAGTGGTCTTGCGCAGCGTTCTTCATCAGTGCGATGACTATGGAAGCGGCAGAAGTTGTAGCTACTATATTTGTCGGTACTGTAGCGTCGGCTCCGCTTGACTGCCAATCTGACGCTGAAGCCGCTCTGTCGCTGCTCAAAATTGCGAGGCCGTGCGCTTTGATGTCATCCATCAGAGACGTTGCCCAGTCCAGATCGGCGACATCTCTTCTTGCACAATACTGCAACAGCGTGATGTAAAGCGCAGAATTGTGGATGCCGTCTTGACTTCGACTGTCGGACAATTTCGATGACGCCAAATCGCTGTACAGGACCTTCAACGCCTCGGTGTGCTCAACAGAAGCTTGTCCGGTAGGCACTTTTGACACCGCTGCTCGCAGCATTCCCGAGCTGAGACTGATGCCGTCGCGATGGGCATCACGAGCCATTGCTAATGCATTCTCAAAGCTAACAGCCAGGCGCATAGCATGCTCGTATGCAGGAAAGTCCGGTAAGAGCCCTGTAGCGCTTTCCACTTGATTAAGGTGGGAGCGAAGGTCTTCTAGAGACCATACGCAAGCATCGCCACGAGCGCGCGCCAAGTCTTCGAATAACTGCTTTGTGAGCTCTCGTCGTATGGCCTGACGCTCCTGAGTTGCCACTTGACACCTACGCCTTGCCGACTGCAAGTCGCCGCTTATCACATCGTACCGCACGAGCGCAATAATGACCTGTTCACTTAACTCCGCCTCGTTCGCTTTCCCTTTTGGAACTAGCTCCTCGTATGTTTGCTGGGCCGCGTCCATATCACGGAGTGTAATATATGCTGCTAGGACTGCAGCCTTCAGTCTTTCTTGCTGACTATTGTCTAGTTTCAGCTCGGTGCATTGTTGTTGGATCCATTGTACTAATTCCTTCATATCCTTTTTGTTTGGCATACTCAGCGAAAACGCCTCGAGTAGGATAGTGTAGGTCTGTAAGTCTCTCTTGTCCGCAGGGATCTCGGTGAGTGCCCATTTCCTAGTAGCTTGGAAAGATCTTCCTTTACTTTGGCTATAGGCGCGTAGATATGTATTGTAAATGTCGGATGAAGGCTTCCAGCGAGCTATAGAGCCGGAACCTTTGCCGGCCAGTAAGTGACGCGCCAGTGCCCATCTTCCGCTACTCATCAAAGCTTGAAAGTACGAAGAATGGTCGGCGTCGGAAAGCTCGTCCACGTGCCACAATGATGGCAGGTCTTGATACATTTTTCGAAGAACGCTAAAGTCGTCGTTGATGTAGGAAGTCTGAGACAATAGACGCATCGCATTCGAAACATCTTGCGACGTAATGTACGCAGAAGGGTCCAATGATGAATCGGAGAGGAGTATCGCTCGTAGAGACATGTATGCTTGACCGACTTTCTCGGCGTCTTCGGTCTCGAGCGCCTCCAGGAAGGCATGCGTCATAGACTCGGGATCATTTGTCTTCTTCTTATAGCCGAACAGCGTGAAACGACTAGATTGACTTGTATGAATGTATCTTGCATGCTTGAAGACAGCCGCGTGGCCACGGGTAATCGAGGCAGATCCAGATGCGAGCAACGGCCTTGTAGTAGAAGGAGTAGCTTGAATTGACTGAGCACGAGCGTGATGTCTACGTCTTGCAGACGTGCCTGCAGCCCGTTGTATACTCTTCGCCAAAGATGTCTATGCAGAACAATCGTTGATCGGATGCAGCAAAATGTCAGAAGATCTGCAGCTACCCGTGCAAAGCAGTGAAAACTTACAGCACATGCTTCACAAGCTCCTTGATGGAGATTGAGAAGCCTCATTGCAGCCGCAGACGTCGAAGCTGCCATCTCGGAGCGATGCCCTGAGTCGGTTGCTCGGAGAGGTGATCGTGCGAAAGCAAGGGCCGATAGACGCTCGCAAATGACACGTTAGCTTTCGACCTTCTGCCACCACGACGGAGCAACATATACAATCTATTACTTCAGGACTACTTGATAGCCATGGACTCCGTAAAAGAACTTGTTGAGACGCCGCAGCGTTTCGTCAAGGAAGGCAACCAGGTGAGTGGGCGGGAGACGGTTATCAGGGCATCTCGCAGCGCAAGCCTCAACTTGAGCTGACTCGCTTTCATTCTCATAGTTCCTAGCAAGATGTACAAAGCCAGACAAGAAAGGTCGGTGTTTACGCTGGACTCTGCAGTGTCCGCGCAGGGCGCTCGAGCAGCCAACTGATGCTCTCGCCGTTGACCGACGTGTCACGCTTGCTTCCTACAGAGTACCTCGCTATCTGCCAAGCGGTAGCGATTGGATTCGCAGTCATGGGATTCTTGGGTTACTTCGTCAAGCTTGTGAGTTTTTGCTCTACAAATCCTCAGATGGAACCCCGCATGGGCGCAGTCATGCGGAGCCGCTTCACGCCGAGTGACGTTCAGAGCTGACTATCTCTCCCTATTCGGCTTCTAGATTCACATCCCAGTTGTGCAAGTCATTCTATAAGCAGCTCGCAAGCTTAAATTTTCATTCGCAAAAAGACCTTCCTTCGCCCAGACGGAATGAGGTGCATTTAGTACTGTATTATCAATTCTTGTAGATCAATCATCAGCAACCCCTAGGATCGACAATCGGCCACACAAAGGAGTCGTGAACGAACAACACCCTGCAGAGCATGCATTCTGTTCTTGTAGACCATTGACGACTTCGCATTGTCCACACGCGCTTCGATCATCCAGCAACGAAACGCCACGCTGGATGCTCGTCGTTGGTCGCAGGGGACACTTAACCAGACAATCGATTGTGTGCCAGACTTTGCCTGGTCCATGTACTGTACATGCTGCAGCCTTGCATGACTGGTTTCTGGACTTTACTGGCTGCCCGACCAGCTTGCTCTGTCACGCTTATGCCAACCGATTGACTCGCTCGTCCACGATGGTCGTGTTCCGTTCGCCTATGCAGCGGCAGCGACACGCAGCTGGATGCAGCACAAGCCCAGTGCCATCTGGAGCCATGGATGAAGATCCCGAGAGCATCTTCAATGCTACACCTGGTCCTGCTCGCGCGTGTAGTGTCGACGTGGGCGGGTCCGCAAGTCATGCCAATTCGCACGTGAAGAGCAGCACGAGCAAGATCAACGGTATCCCCGGCAGCGCAATACTGCAGCAGCGACTGGCGCACTCACTGATGATGGTAGCAGAGTCACCGAGCTCGAAGCTCAATGCACCGGATCCTTTCAAACCGAGGAAGCAGCTCAGGAGAAGTCCGCCTGCTGCCGTCAGGCAGCTCGATCACCAACCGCAAGAACAGAGTAAACAAGGTGATAGACATGCAACAATTGTCGAAGAGCACGAAGAAATAACCGTCGAGATTCCTGCAGCCTCGATACCGGACGCACAGCCAAGGCCTTCTTCTGTCAAGGGAAAGGAACGCGAAAGAAACTTCGAACTAGCTGCAAAGGCACTCTTTGATACCGCAAGACCCCAGCATGGTAAGCAGGCTTACCCGTCTTGAACTCTGTTCAAGCTATCTGCTAACTATCCTTCTGACAGGCCCATCGCATACGAAAGGAAGGTTGTCTCTGCCCGGAACCCTGCAAGCAACGCAAGGCTTCCTGACACCGCAAGCTTCGAGTCACCACCGGCGCCTACCATCCCTCCAGGAGAATGAGATTCATCGTTCAGCACCAATGCGACCTTCTACATCGAATACTTCCATAGTATCGGCTCCAGCTGGCACTTTCGTACCTTCCTCCCCCGGTTCTCCGGGAAAGACCGCCACACCCGTCAAATCTCTAGCCAAAATAGGACGCCTCACTGCCCGTGCAGCGAATCTGGAGACCAAACTGAAGTCCGTCACGTCGGAACTTGATGCGATACTACAAGCGCATCAGGAACTACAAGAGCAATACGAGTATGTCAATCAAGAAAAGATAGCTGCTCAGGAAAGAATCGAGAAGTTCGAACTCATAGCAACGGAATGCGAAGACCTTATCGAGTCGCACGAACGCCTTCAGCTAGCGAATGTAGATCTGGAAGAGCGGCGTCATAACGATATTGTCGAACTCGAAACGGTAAAAGAAGCTATGGGAAAGCTGAAGTGGAGAGAACGGAAACTACGCTATGAACTCTCCATACGGCGAGAAGAAGGGATTTATAAGGAATACGAACTGCAGAACGATCAACTCAATCCGGTGATACGGCAGTTGAAGCTTGAGAAATGTCAATTGCAAGTGGCAATTGCGGACCTGCAGGAGTCGATATCTATCATGAAGTATGAGAAGAGTGCACAGGATGAAGTCAATAAGAAAGCTCGCCAAGACTTAGAATGGTATGCAGAAGTGACGAAGTCGCATCAGGAAGATCTGACAAGTCTCCAGGCGAGGCTGGAGAGACGGGCACGAGCCATTGCCGAATTGGAGGAGGAGCAGACAGGGCTATTGGAGAACCTGACGGAAGAGCAAAATGAGAGGGCAAGACTGGCACAACAACTGGAAGAAGCCCAGCAGACGATCGCAAGTCTGGAGAAGCAAAATGCATCGGAGAAGGAAACGCACGGCGAGCTGATAGCTAATAAGATAGCTGTCAAACGCCTCGAGAAAGAGGTCGAAAAGCTAGAAGGTCAGCTTGCGAGCCGGTCATCAAAATTGGATAAACAATTGCAAGATTTGCAGAACCAGGTGGATGATAAGAACACAAAGCTAGAGCACGCAAATGTAAGCCGGACAAGGTGCACGTGTTTATCAGGCTAATCGTTGACTTTTCACCATAGATACTACACCAGGATTTGCACAAGAAGTCAGAAGATCAGCTGAAACAGAATCAGAAGGATCTCAGAGCTTTGGAAAAAAAGTGCGAACTACTACAAAAGGAGCGCGATCAGCTGAAAAATTCGTGGGACATGCATCGAAGGGCCAGTCGCGTATTCGGCGATGCGCCAAGCCAGGCGGATGCCGAAGCAATAGCAGGACATGCATTACCTGCCCTTACTGGGACTGGCGGCTATGCCAACGGTACGAATGGGGGCGCTTCACGGTCAACAGGTAGCAAGCGAAAGAGAGGGAAAGGAAGAGCTATTCAAGGTGATTCTCAAAGTGAAGAAGAGGACGAGAAGCCTGATGAGGAGGAGAAAGCTGCGTCATTGCCCGCCGCTTTAAAGAGCAGTGCGAAACTATCCAGTAAACCACTACTTGCCAAGTCGACCATCAAGAAGGGTGCTAAGCGGCAACATCCTGACACCTCTGATGAGGAGCAGGAAGAAGAAGGAGACGAAGCAAGACCTGTCAAGCGTAACAAGCCACAGGCGAACGGAAAAGCAAAAGCAGACGCCAAAGGCAGGGCGAAAGGAAAAGCTGGCAAGAAGGTCGAAGAATCGGCATCAGATACAGAATCTGAAGATGCCGCCCCTACACATAAGGAAGTCAAGCGAGAAAGACGTCGAACGGCTATTAAGAGTGGTGTCCCTGATCAATTCAGACAAAAGTTGAAGCAAGAAGCGAATGACCGTCAAAAGAAGAAGGAAAAGAAGCGTGTACCAAGTCCTGATGCTGCATCTGAATCAAGTAAAGAAGATTCTTCTGAGACAACTTCGGAATCAGATACCGTCGTTGTACAGTCATCACCTAACAATTCATCAAGGTTGAAAGCGACCAAAATGGCTACTAAGACCCCTGCGCAAGCCTTCCAGTCCAATAAAGGCAAGGCCGCCGTCAAAGAGGACACTGGCACGAGTGCGAAGAATGCAAACACATCGAGTAAATCTGTACCTTCAGCCGGTAGTGCCGGGACAACCACTACTGGTAAGAAAAAAATTCTGCTGCATAAGAGCGCTTCTAGTCAGTTCATTTGGGGCGGTAGTAACGCTGGAGGTAGTGTAAGTTTGAGGCTGAAGTCTGACAAGCGGCACGATATGTACGAATGAGCCAAGCTGACAATCATGTTGTCTATAGCAAAGGGCAGGCTCAAAGTCGCTGTTCGATCTGCCTGACATTCTTTCGCCAATGGTCAAGCGTTAAAACCTCATTCTCGAGATCATTATCGCCAATCTAGTAACATTACGTTCGTGATAATTTCGGACGGAGGTCAATTCAAGCTATATTTAAGGCTAGTGGAGACACATCTCAAAACTTCAGGACTAAGTTCTATTCTGTATCAGGAGGTTCAAGGTTGTAAGGGTGAAGTGGCTATCCCATTCTATCGGCGTGGTCGACTAATATCAAATACTTAAAAGCAACCGAATCTCTTCTTGAAACCGGATTCAGCTAGGGTCCTCTCTGCATCTCCTACTTTGGCGAGGGCACCAGTCTTCTTTCCCTCTCGCTCGACGTCGTGTTTTCCTTTTCCTATGCGCATCTGTTCGGCTTTAGCTTCTGCGTGAGTACTTGCTTGCTCAGCTGCGATGCGCGCTTTCGTGGCAGCGTCGAGTTCGCCATTTGCAGTGTCAGTGCGAGCAGTAGCTTCAGTGAGAGCTTCTTGAGCTTTCAAGAAAGCTTTATTGGCTACTTCTTGCTTCTTAACTCGTGCACGGTGCTTCTTCTCAGCTGCCACTTCGGCTTTACGAGCTCTATCGAGAGTCTTGATGGCGAGTTTGACATTCGCGAGAGCAGCTCTGATGGACGTTGCTTCTTTCTTTTCTTCGAGAGTCAAGTTGTTCACTACTGCCTTTTCATTCTTTATCTCTTGCTTCAAGTGCTGAGCATCGGCCTTGGTAATGTTGTGGCCCGATGCTAGCAAGGCTGAGGCTAGACCGCCGCTTGTTGCAGATATCGCAGATGAGGGTTCAGCAGTGTGGCGTCCGGCTGAGGCAGCTGCAGCTGGAGCAGCGGAGGAGGCGGTGGTGTTGTGACCGGCAGTGTCTATGTGTGGATGCCGCTGCTCCATTGGAGCAGTGACGAATGAGCTTTCGGTGGGTGCATGGTTGACTGCAAAGTCTGTCGAGTTAATGGGCTCTGTCGTGCTGGCCGAAGGAGAAGCCGCGGCACCGACACCTGAAGGAGCAGCAGCACCTGGTTGTTCAGTTGCATGCGCAGCCATTGATGGTTGTATGTGTGTTGTAATGCTCTTGTGTGTGCAGACAGGAGACCTGTATGTCAGCTCGCGCTCGTGTACAAACACGTGCCAAAGGCTAGCGAAAAGCATCGAGGTGCGGCTTACCCGGACTAGCAGTGTATATCAGGCTGTACGATATGTTATGGAAGAGAGATAAAGTGCACTGGAATCTAGTCAGCAGTCAGCTACCTCCAGAGATCACGATGGCATTGAGACTCCGTCCGGAATGTTCGCCAGGCTTGCTTTGTTCGTTTGGACAGGCAGCCCTCCGTCGGAAAATTCGGATGACGGCCAGTGCGTTCACGTCATGTCTGCTAAGCCCTATCAGAGCCATGTCGCTGTTTTCGTTACGTCAATGCTGCAGATGCTTCATCGTGATGTCTGGATACGAGCGTGTCTGTTGGTATCTGTTGGTGAAAGAGAGACAAGGTGACACTACGTCGAGACCTGCACCGGTCTCGAGGCAAGGCTTTTGAGCGAAGCATGCAGTGAAGGACAATCACCCAAGCAAGGTCATCGATGTCAATGCATCGCATTTTTGCATTGACATCGCAGTTTTGATTCACATTATGTATTGTAGATTATGAAAGTACGATATGGACAAAGACAAGTCGCTTTTGGAATCTATAGGCTACAATTACAAGGTTTGTATTTCAGGACAAGTGTAAAAAATGAGAGAGTGAAGTGAAACAGTGAAGTATGTGTTGGGGAAAATGTCAATCGTGTTCGAGAGTGTATATAGATTGTCGCTATTGCTATACGAGGCTTGTAAGAATTGGCTTGTATTGATGTACGATATGTGCGACTGCTCGCGGGCCTGAGATGAACCGAGGAGGATTTAGCTGATGTGAATCTAATCTACGAGTTTACTGTCGGTAGATCTTTATCATGTGCTTCAGAACAAGCTGCTCTTTCGTTTGCTAGACATCGACAGAGCTCTCTTGGCCTGCTTCTGTTTAATGAGAGAATCACCATGTCTAGCTTCTCTCTCCATATCATGCTGTCCCTTGATTCTTCTCAATTCTGCAACCTTATCAGCATCAGCATCTCTAGTTTGCACATCGGCAATATGAAGGTTTCTTCTGATTTCCATCTCTTTGTTGACTCTCTCGAGATCAGCTGCAACTTTATTGTACTCATTCGTGACTCGAAGTAAACGTTGTTTAGCTGCTACTTCCTTCTTGATTGCTTTTTCATAGGTAGATCTGTAGTTTGCTTCGTATCGTCCTGATTTATCTGCCTTCTTCAGTGAAAGTTTAGCCATCTTCATTGCAATTTCAATCTCTTGAGCTTCCTTCTTAGCTTGTTCAGTGAGTGACTTCTCGAACTTGCGTTCGGACTTGATCTCCTGCTTGAGCGATTTCTTATCGCCTTTAGTGAGGTCATGACCGGAAGTAGCGATGGCAGCGCCTAGACCACCTCCAGAGATGGGTGAAGTAGCGGTGGATTGAGGATAAGAAACAGAGTTGCGCATGCTTTGAGCACCACCAGTATGTGCAGGTACAGCGGCAACACCGGTAGTAGGGCCGTTCATCTGTGGTTGCTGCTGCTCTTGCTGTTGAAGATGCTCCTGGCCCTGACCAGGTACGATATGGAGCTGCTGCTCCTGCTGACCGGGAAGGTCTTCATGCAACTGAGATTCCTGATTGTTGTGATGGTCTTGGAAGATTGGCATAGGAGCAGGAATAAAGCTTCGCTTCTGCTGTAACTGATGCTCATTGTTATTATTGTTGTAGTTCTCGTTGTTCTGGTTCTGACGAAGCTGCTGTTGAGATTGGCGGTGGTTCAGTTGTTCAGGCTCATGTTGCAATCCTTGTGCAGTACCGTAGCTCTGATTTGTCTGCTGAGTCTGCTGGGTACGCTGAGTCTGTTGCGAGGGATAGTTCTGCATCTGCTGAGCTTGAGGAGCAAGATCACGGTTGTGCTGTTGCTGTTCATCACCATATTGAGGCTGCTGAATGTACTGAGCAGTATCAGGGTGGCCAGTACCGACTGCGGAAGCGCCAGAGCTTCGAGCTCCACTGCCAGCAAGCGCGGCGGCACCGAGACCACCGGCTGTACCAGCACCAACACCAGCCATACCAGCTTGGGTGTATGAAGAAGGCTCATAGTTGCGGGCGAGGGCACCACTCTCTGCATCTTGAGGAAGCACACCAGCTACGGGTCGAATAACACCACCGCCGGCAGGTACGAGATGACCACCATGTCCATGTCCATAGTCATGGCTTGAGAAAGGAGGTCCATCTTGTTGTCCGTATGACTGCTGTCCTAGCTTCTCCTGAGTCAATGGCTCACCAGCGTTGCCATGGTCACCGGCACGTGTGGAAGGTGGCTGAGAGTAGAGCGATTGACGTTGGATGTATGACTGCGAAGGCTGCATGTCTGGAGCTTCATTATCGGTGTGGTCACCTTCGTTATCGGTAGTATTACCACCGCCGCGAGAATAAGCACCAGCAGCAAGGTGGTTGTCGAGACCGGCCTCTTTGTTGTTTCTTAGATGGGAAGCATCGTTGTCGTATCCTCCATGTGCAAGAGGGGGCTCCTCGTCACCGTGAGTACCGAAGCCAACAGCATGAGTACCTGATTTCTGAGCTCTGCGTTCAAGTTCTTCGACGAGAACGTTGTCAGGGTGGCTTGGATCAGCGAGGATGCTTCGTTTGTTGTCACCGCTGTTGTCGTTGGTGAAAGTATTGTTGTCGTGACCGCTAGTAGCACCTGTAAGTCCACCGGTGGAAGAATGTTGTTGTTCACCTCCAGTTGAAGTTGTTGCTCCTGCTGCGGGGCCGATCTTCTTCTCCGGGAGGTATCCACTTGTGGGGTGATTGCCGGATGTAGCTTGACCTTCGGTCTGAGGAGGAGCAGAGTAGGGTTCAAGGCCTTCGTCACGAGCAGTGTACTGTTCTCCTTGAGTGGTAGCATTATTGTTGTTATCGCTGTTTCCCAGTCCAGCATTAGAAGATGCATGATTGCGATGATCGTGAGCACCCAGATCACCGTGCTGGTTCTGGCTGTCGTGTGTGAGGAGGCGACCGTCGGTTCCGACGAGACCGGTGTGAGTCTCTCCTTCAGGAATATGAGATGTGTTTCTGACAGGGTGTACTTGAGGAGCTCCTTCGCTTGTAGGCATTAGGCTGTTTATTCCCGAAGCGAAAGAAGAGTCCATCGTCAGCCATGTTCCAATCTAAAGCCAGCCACCAAGCGTCATCATGATAGGAAAGAAAAAGCAAGGCGCTCACCCTCTGCGAATGCGATGCTCTTCATTCTCATTGGAAGGCTCATAGACTACTGATGAACCAGCAGACTGTACACCTAGAGAGTGTCGACCAGTCTTGCCTGTGTTGCCGGCATATGAGCCAGTACGGTCGACCTGAGCGCTTTGATTGAGCGGGCGGTCGTCCTCGGAGTAGTAGGAGCTGGCAGCAGTTGCCATTGTGTAATGACTGACTGACTTGTAAACGAATGGGGTTGTTGAAAGTCTTCTGACTTTGTTGATGGTAGAAAGTCAGGAGAAGAGCTTCTTTCCACTTTGATTTCCCGCTCTCTTTCCTTGGAACTGCTTCTGCCTGCCTTCTGCGTCACTGGGGCATAACCCGATCGAGCATGATACCTAATTGGGAAGGCATAACTCCTGCTGCAATGGGCTCTGCCTTATTGCAATGCTGCTTTCGTATGCACAGTACCGCAGCTATCCATATACCGTGCTCTCTCACTCCTCCTCGTCGCTTGAGATGTCTATCCGGCGCTTCTTCCTCGGTGAACTAGCGGTGGCTGTATCATGCACCACGGCCGCTGCTCTATTCTCGGTCTTCATGCTTCTTTCTTCAATTATAGCCTCGACAACTTCCACTTCCTCACCAATCACTCCATCCTTCATATTCTTCGTCGTCTTGCTGCTCACTGACACACTCTTGGTGAAACTCAACTTCATCTGTCCTTTCTCCTCCTTCTTATTCTCCGTCACTTTCCTCTTGCCCGAAGGAGCCCCGCTTTTACCATTCTTTGACTTCCTCAACCCATTTTCATTGTCGCTCACTGACTTCCACACTTTAACATGACCAGTCGATATATTTGCATTGTCGACTTCTCCTTCGTTCACCCAGCGAGCTCGTGATTTCCATTCTGAACGAATACGGGGTGGACTCTTGTCACCTGGTAAATCAAGCATTCGACAGTGGAACATTGCATTGATGTGAGAGTATATATGCTTGATACTGTCTACCTCTCTCTTCGCTTTTGGATTCGATTGAAGCTCTTCCACTTGGGCATCGGACAGAGATAGTACTTCTTGAAGAAGGTCAAGCGAGGCTTCAAACCTTGATTTCACATCGGATTCGCTATCAGGCATGACTACATTCGGAAACTCATCTAGTCCAGCAAGCAAGCCTGGTAGGAAGCAATGCAAATCAGTACTTTATCCCACTAACGCCGAGCGAGTCGAAGTATATAATGCCTTACCTTTCTCAGGCCGTTTGATGAGCAGAATCTTCGTCCCTTCAGGTCTTTTCCACCTCGTAACGCAAACAGCGATATCTTCATCCCTACTTTTCTTTTTCACCACTTTCAGAGGGTACAGCGTTACTTCTCTGTCCAAAGAAGGTGAATCAAGCGGTAAACATAGTGAACATGGCTTGGATTTGGAAGGCTTGGAAGACGAGGAGTGATCTTCAATGTCCGTTTGACTGTTCTTCGAAGGCTTGATTCGCGTCTGCGAGACAGGAGTATGTCAATATAAGCCCTCCCTCTCCAGAGTAATAAAGAAGCTAGTCTAAAACTCACCTCAGCATATGCCAGACAGCTCCTGTTCACCGGACATTCTCCGCATTTTGGGTTCTTCGGTGTGCAAATAGTTGCTCCAAGATCCATCAAAGCTTGGCTATCAGCAGCACACAGCATCTGTCAGTCCGGAATCTTTTTAAGGTGCCCTGACCATTCGAACTTACTTCCAATGACCTGCTCGCTTTTCCGGTACGAGATCTTCAGCTCTTTTCCAGATATAATCAAGTACAGTTTTCTTCTTCATATCTGCATAAATGGCCAAGAAGCGACATATGACGCGTTGTATCTGTAAATTGACAAGTGTCAGCACTATGATAAGTATTCAATTGCTGGTTTGAAAGCTTACATTTCCATCCACTGTAGGGGTTGAGACACCATACGCTATACTGGCTATTGCTCCAGCAGTATAAGGTCCTATACCTTCTATTTTCTTTACAAGCTCTTCGGGATCACTTGGAAGTGCTCCATTGTAATCTTGCATTACCGTCTGTGCACCTTTCAACAATCTAGATGCTCGAGAGTAGTAGCCTAGTCCTTTCCAGAGTGTATTGACTTCATCTATCGACGCTTGAGATAGCTTCTTAACCGTTGGAAAAGCTGCCAGCCTGTGAAATGAACATATAAATCAGATTCCTGAGAAATAATAGTATAGCGGGAGGTCAGGTCCCGAGCGAAAGGTACGCACCACCGCTCAAAGTATGGTATAACTGTTGCCACCTGCGTTTGTTGCAACATGATTTCGCTAACCCAGACCTGACGCACGATGAAGGATTCAGTCACGGTGCATGACAGTATGGGAAAGGACACGCTCACCTCGTATGCTCTCTGAGCTTTTTCTTTGGCTGAAAGAGCTTGAAGCTGCTCGTCGGACAAGTCAGTCCTCCAGGGCAGACTACCTCTTGAGCCATACCAAGCAAGAAGAGGTTCATTTATATCCTTCCGAATGTCATCTGTAACATAGTATCAGTTACCATATCGCTCCTGTCGTTATTTCTGAGGAAAAACACGTACATTTCGACAGGACATCGTGATATTTACTGTCGTGATCGCGCGTTCTGGATGCGTTTACGCGCACAATATCTTGCTTCATAGGGTGCACTTGGGCATTATCGGCTGAAGCCGAGCCATTGGATGCACTCAAGCTCTTCTTGAGAACCGCCATTGCGCGTCTGCGAATGGTATGAAGCGTCGTGATGTTGATGTGCAGACTGTAATTTGTGTCGTGGCGTGGTCGAGAAAAGCGTTCCCCCACTCGAAGCTTGCATTGTCTTCCAGCTACCAACCAGACACCGCGTATTGCATCCCAATCTTTCCAGATAGGATAGATATATCCACACAGCACCTTTACATCTCATCACTGGATCATGCCTCCAAAGAAGGCGGCTGCAGACGCAGCTGCTAAGGCTGGTGGTGCTGGCACTGCTAAAGCTGGCGACCCAGAAGAGATCCTGCTCGATGTGCGCGGTAACGCTTCTTTCGCCCTCGCTACCTTTCTCCTGCTCATCATTCTCAGACCTACAATACATCTGTTAACGTGCTGAAGCTAATCACAATTACATTCTGTTGCCTTGTTCTTACCGTGGCCTGCATGGCAATTGGACTTCGCATTGACCTGCTTCTCTGGTTCGATGTACTCTGCACTTTTATAACTACATCGCGCCTATGTTCAGTATCTCACCAAGCAAAACAGACCTTACAATGCCACAGATCTACAAGCCAATCTCAAATCAAAGTACAACATCTCCAAACCAGCAGTTGTCAAAGCACTCGCTGCGCTAGGTCAAAGAGGTGAATTGGTAGAAAAGACCTATGGCAAGCAAATTATCTATGCACCGAAACAGGCTGAAAAATCGACAAGCGGAGAGGATATGGAGAAGCTTCGAGCTGATCTAGCTGAGAAGAAGGCAAAGTTGAAGGAACTAAACGAGGCACAGAAGGAGGTTTCAGGTCGTAAGCCTCTTCCTGAATCACCTTTCCTGTTATTCAACATCCATAAATGGCTGATGAGTAGCTTTTCAACAATACAGAAATGACTCTCCTTGAATCTGCACCAACCACGAACGAACTTCCGAATAAGATTGCAAAGCTAAAGGTCGAGGTAAGCGCTTCGAAACCTTCTTTTCAGGTCCGACTCTGCGCTAAATCATCAATTCTCAACAGGTCGACTCACAAGCCGCTCACCTCACCTCGCTTAAATCCAATCCCGACATGCTTCTTTCCAAGTCTGATGTCGTGGCAATCGATTCTTCCTACATCAGCGTAAAGAAGATCTGGATGGCACGTCGCAAAGCTGGTATAGCTGGATTGGACCTAATCGCCGGAGCACGCGCTTTAGGCAAGCCAGAACAGAAGGAGTTCTTCGAAGAAGAGCTGGGTATCGAATTCGACCCTCCTGAGTTGGAAGCATTGCTCAAGCCTGCACCTACCAGCAGTGTATTAGGCAAGCGAAAAGCGGCCTAACGTTACGTGCATACTAAGCTTCTGGCATAGACTATCACGACAAAAGCTCCGAAGAAGTCAGTCAATTCAGAATCAAGCAATGCAGTGCCCATGTAGCTATAGAGATAATCATCGTTCAAGCCTTCTACACGTTGGGAGCAAGCAAACCTAGCTCGCCTTTCCATTTTTCCGTAGTCAGAACGTCACTTTGGACCCCGGTGCAAATGAATGCAAGCTGCATAACGTGTTTCATGTCTCGCTCGTCGAACCCTACAGAGCTCCCTATGTCGTTAGTGATCGTTTGCAAGGACAGATACCGCATGATCCGCAACTCGACTTCACTCAAAAGATTGCACGCATTCTCAAGTCGCGTAAGCAAGGTCGTGGTGTGCAGTATCTGATACTTCGTGATGGACAGCAATTCAATGAAGCAGTTTGGCATATCTACGGTGATCTCAGAGGAAATCTCGACGTTCTCAATCTCATTCTTCGTTTCCATCTCGACAACCCTGATAAACCTCGTGCACCTCAGCTAGATCAGGTAGAAACAGAAGTAGTCACAGCTCCTGTAGAAAGTCGTGGGCCTTCCCTTCGACAAGATCAGCAACTCAAGCCTCTGAAGCTGGTACGCGGTAGTGGTGGTTGGCAGAAGAAATAGCTTTCGATACCCTTGATACCCATGGACAATTTTAGTATGGACAACTTCTTTCTTTAAATTCTATCATGCCTTGCTTAGTCTTAATGTCAGAATTATATCCTTTCAAAGCTCTTCCTTACTCAGTCATTCGTTTAGTTTTACTTCGTCAGTCGTTTAGTCTCAACTTCGTTTTTAGTCGCACTCAATCTTTCAGTCCTCAGTAGAAGTTTCAGTCGCTCTCCGGTGTTTCGCTTTAGAGAGGGGAGTGTGAGGTTCTTGTAGTATTTAGGCGATCAACCCTCGTTGTTTTAGCTCGAACTCGATTTTCAGCACCAGTTGAGTCGCAAATCGCTACGTAAGGCATCAAGGCAATTCTCGAAAAGCGCACGCAGCTTCTCGCAGCCTCCGCTTGATCTATATTCAGCTTGACTAACGATTCATTGCACACTCAATGCGACTACATTGACTGCTGCTGCTTTGACTGCAATTGCTGAACGAGGTATACACTTGTGTCGAGAAATCGATTGACCTGCAGCACCGTATGCCATGGCAAGAAAGAAAAGAGCTTTAGCAAGGGGGAAGAACAGCAGAGCAGCATGAATGTGATGACAGTGCGTAAGTCTAACCGCACCATGTACAAAAGTTATATCAAGGAACTATAGCTGAAATTACCTTTCTATTGCGCTTGTCAAACAGCTGGTGGTCGTCGGTCGAAGGCTATGTACCGGCCAAGGGGAAGATGCTACAAGAGCAGAAAGCAAGAGGGCTTGAAGCGCGGCGACTGCTTCAGCTCAGCTATAAGCAGCTGAAGGATCAAAAGTAGCATTAGGTCCTGCAGCTACTACTGTCTTCAAGGTCCCGCAGCGGAGGCGATTGTTTCCTCTATGATGCTCGGTTAGCTGAGATGGCTGTTACTGTAGAGTAATCCTTTCACTGTGAAAAAGCAATAAGGTCAATGATGGGCAGCTTCTGATGCACTGGCCGGGTACTTATTGCCGGTATCATGAGTCCAGTGCAGACGTTTGCAAGTGTCAAGTTGGGCATGCTAGAGAGCATTTGCAGACAGAGGGAGCTCAAGCTGAAGAACAGGATTTGATTGCTGCAGATGACCTTACGACTACAAGCCTTCAACCTATGATACATGGCCCTCCGTGTGAACTTATTGGCACACTTGCCCCGATCCACACCCTCCGCCTGCTGTGTTTAGAGTGCTGTGGTCAGGCACTGCCAGCTAATATGCACTGTACCGCTGGTCAAGCACTCAAGCTCGATGGGAGGAGCTTGCTGCATAAATGCAGGGATATATCAGACCACTTACCTGGACATGAATGATAAGAAGGAAGACAAGAGGCGAGCCAGGACAAGTGGGAGGCTTATTCTCTCTCTCTCTCTTCCTCTCTTCGCACGAATCCAGTCATTGCCCCTGTCCGTCCAGACGTTCGTTCGAGCTGACCGTTGGAAAAAGAGGCGGTGGGGACACTGCGATTCGGGCGAGGGCCGCTGAGCTTCCAGAGTATTCGAGGGTAGATACCGAGTCGGGAGGTATAGGTTAGCTGTATTGACATGGTACGTATGCTACGCCTTGAACGGCGTAGAAGCGCGGTACGCGTGACTTTATTGCTTCATCATGGACATGAAAGATTGCGGCATCCTCGGCAGCTACCAAGCAAAATATGTTAAGGCGGGATCTATTATTGTTCGAACCTGTTGGCGACATTGGTAGACCAGCATCGAATGCCTTGGCTATGAAGGATGGACTTGCTTTCGAGATTGCTCGTTAGGTGCAATTTGAGCAGCATCATCATGGAAAGCGGCATCACTGAGCAAGAGCAGCAGCACCCAAGAAGCAGGCACGACTAGCAGAGTTAGAGGCTGCAAAAAACGTCAAGTCAACTTCAAAACTGGTGATGGTGCACGAAGATATGCTAAAGGATGCGCGGTGAACGGAGGTCCGGCCGTAGATGCTGCAATCAGGTGACCGCATTGGTAACGCGATGCAATGTCACTTGCCCTAGAGTACCTAGGGACTATTCGAGTCTCCCTCAAGTTGTTGCAGTATTGGTATGCTCTGAATGGTGCGCCCGGCAGAGCATGTAGTTTCGCAATGCCGTGAAGGGGGGGGGGGGGGGGTGGGTAAGGTTCTTGTAGTAGTTAGGCGGTCATCGTCGGACTATCGCAACCTAAACCGGGCCCGTCCCTCGTTATTGAGAGAGGCGCCATCAGTCAAGCTAAAGAACAGCCACTCATTACCTTCGACTCACAGCAAGAGGGCAACATCCTTGAAGCTACAATTGGCGACCAAATCCCAGTCGGGTACTTCGTGCAAATCAGCAGAGGTATTAGAGGCAAGATGCGCTGGACTGAGGGTCAGACGCTCGAAGCCTTCTTTCGCTGCTACACAGACTATATGCAAAGATGATTAGCATTCCTGTATACCGCTCGCTGAATTTGCTTATAACAATCTGGTCAACGCGCCAACTGGTGTCTCTCCCTTCGAAGCTGATGGAGCCATCAATCCACGCTTCAATTTTCATTTTGACATCCAGCATTCGGATGACCGTGCAGATCAAATCATCATTTGTCGCAGCCAGGCTCAAAAAGAAATCGATGCTGCTATTAAGCATGCTCAGGAAACTCAAGCCAAGTATTTCGACCGTCATGTCAAGGATATGCCTGAATACCAAGTTGGACAGCAAATTATGCTTCTTCGCCGTAACATAAGTACAAATCGCCCGGCCAAGAAATTGGACTACACGAGACTCGGCCGGTTGATGCTCGTAAGAATAGGCTGTCGCGATTCATCCCTTGTTCACTTGTACCACCATTCGCAATATAAGCAAGCAAACCTGTACTGTTACAACAGACCTCACATTAAAGCTATCGTCCGGAACGCAAGCTATACCCATCCATGTATGCGCTGGGTTCAGCTATGACTCAATCAAGCCCAACAAACTGATATACCAAAGTTCTAACTAGTCCAGAAAGCATCTTTGGTTCGTGTTGATATGTGCTCATGACCATCGACATGGCCGCAGAGCTGAGGAGTACCTCGCCTCCAGGTACTAAAAAGCCAGAAACGGTACGACTTAGCTTGATTTCAGCTTCTAACTTGTGGCTTCGAGCGAGACTTACTGAATGGCACGTAGGCTCTGCGTCTGGCGATGGACCAAGCGGATTCCAGAGCCTTCGGCATGACGTACATTGCCAATTCGCCTCTTCGCTTCTTCTCTTCCACAAAGAGCGACAAGCAACTAGCGAAGCCCATCATCCAGTATCTGAGATGTATATCGTTAGATTCCTGCCCATGCTAGTCTTTCTTGAACTGGCGATACATACTGATATTTCGACACCCAGAAGCGCTGAATAGGCTTCGGCAGGTTCTGGATGAGCGGCCAGGCGTTATTCCGCATGCAAAAGATAGACTGGAAAATGATGACGAAGGTAGCTAGGAAGCAACTTGAACTCGTTGTGCCTTTGATGCTTTTCCACAGCATTGCGAGCGGTCTGGGTCCGTGAACGGTTGGTCAATAAAGCCTGAGTGTCACTTGATCCGCAGAGAAACAAGCTCACTCTTTCACGAACTGCTTACGCTTGAAGAGGAGTGGTGGAATAAAGTGTAAGGCTGTGTATACGGGGCTGATGAAGACAAAGACATCCTTGAAGCGCTTGAACTCTGTTCGAACACAGGACTCGTCCCAGGGATGCACGAGAGCGCTATTGAGAGTATCTGAATCAGTAAATACATTCTCCGTAGCCTGATCGAGGTGAGCACCGACCATGGAGGAAATTCTGGACCATAGTCGCCATGCTGGACGTTCTCGATGATCTGGTCTACTCGTTGCGCCATGATTGGCGATATATCCCGCCTTGTCAGGGTCTGGTAAGCTGTCTCGAGAGGCGGCTGTTCCCAGGGTGTTCGATGTCTCGCCTGGTAAGACGAAAGCATAAGAAGCATGACTTCAGTTTTGTGTTGTGTTGATAGGGGACTTACCACCACCCATGGCAGAACAGATGCTGGAACACCTGAAGCTTGCAGAATCCAATGTCTGTAGCCTGGATTCAGGGCTTCGGGCGAGACCAGCCAGGAGTACATCTGAGGGGCGGAGTCAGATTCGACACGTACATTTTCCGGTAGTGTTCCAAGCGTACTATCTGACCACATGCGAGACCGAACAGGAGAACGTCACCGTGTGGTATGCTGATATAGCCTCGCTCATGTAGTATGTTGTACCAGCCTTGCAAACCACTGGCGCACGCCTTAGATCAGCATGCGAGGTGGAAGTTCTGTCTTTATTCGACTTACCGGACGAAGGTCTGCTGTGCGATACCGATGCGACTGTTCTTTGTTTCGGCCAGGACAGCCAGACCTGACAGAGCACCTGCAAATGGCGCATGCCAGAATTCACTTCTCCCCTTTCCTTTTCGACCTGGGTTATACAGCCGTAGCAGGTGTAAGGCCATCTTCCAGATGAAGACATAAGAGCCAAACATCGTTCCAAAGCGAATCGGTTCGGCAGCATAGAGTGAGCGTAGAAGTATAGCCGCTTTCAACTTCCTGTCATGATCAGGAAAGAACAGTTCAGCAATTGCCGGCTATTGTGCAGCGGAAACTTTCACTGACCGGCGTTGCAGCAGCCGAATGAATGTGGTGAGAAAATTGACACCTGCTCTGAGAATGTATGCAAGAGTGAAGGCGCCTGCGAGATAGTATCATAAATCAGTACGTTTCAGCAGCGGGTTTTCGCAGTGACATTGCCATTCAGGCGACCCACGTGCACCACCGGTTGCGGCGTAAACAAGCAATTGCTCGAGGTCTCTCGGACGCTTCCGAGGCTCATCCTTCTTTCTCCAGGCAGCTTGTTGGAAGTGTTTGAGCTCTAATTCGCGTATTGACTTCATGCTGAGATTCCGGCGGAGCTGGTTGTAACTTTGGTTGAAGGTCGGCGTCATGCTTGCCGGTGGACTATCCTGACTGTCATTGCTCATGTTGCCCCATCCCAAGCGGCCCTCCTCGTCACTCCCATCGCCATTCGGTGTAGCAGGAGAACTCTCAAAGTACTCTGTCATTGGAACCAGGTCGAATCGCGGTGTCCTTGCTCCACTCTTGTTGAGGCTGCTCCTGCGCGAGTCGCCGGCACTTCTTGAGCCCGCATTGTGCGAAGTCGATGCTGTCGCAGCTGAGGTGCTCGTAGCGCTTGAGGGATCAGCGGCAGCCTTTCTGGCGTGATCATCACCCTCTTCAGCCATTACTTGATGCCTGAAGGTGATAAGACGGCACAATTGCAAGGTAGAGCTCGCAGCCACGCCGGATCTTTCGTCTGGAGCAAAGGCGATCGCGTTCAAACGGCTTGCGTCTCAACCGACAGGTCGCACCCGGCTGGCGCAGACTGCTGGAACATGGCAGTGTGAGGACACTACCACGAGCGCTTTTGGTGAAGACACGCTGACTTGCTTGTCTCTTTCACAGCTGCCAGTTTTTTCTCCGCGGAGGTAGGTTTTAGGCTGGCCACTAGCATACCAAAGAATGGTATATTAACGTGTGATGGACTATGAGCAGCATGCAGGTTTGGTGCGAACTGCAAAGTGAGCTGGCCATATTGCCTTACTGAGCTCGCCTATTTACTGAATATCGCCATCTCTCATTTCGCAGAAGTGAGTTCAGTCGTGGCTTCCATATCTACAAGTCCATGGCATTAAGTTGACACGCTTTGCATATAGCGAGCACCCTGGCTCACAGTCTCAAGGAAGCAGTCAGACATCTTCTAGCACTGCATTTGCATTCGAGTACGTACTATGCTGGAGCGTTGTCACTGTGCAAAAGCGCTGATCGAGATACTCCCTACTCAGTGCAAATACCATCAGGACAGATCTGACGACGGAAAGACCTATATGGCCGTTCTCGTCATACGCACCTGCGAAGGGAGAGCCTCGGTTGATAGATGATCAAGATGTCAGCCCTGACGAGCTACGTCTAGCATATTACCAAGCAAAGGCTGCAAATGATGAATCGCTATACGTTGGTGTCTGAACCCTGAAATATACTATATACACCTTCTAATAATAAATTCCGCATACAGCCTGAAGAAGCTCTCACCCAGAAAGTCAATGCTGCTTACAACAATATTTTAAACAATCTGGACCAAGCAGTAGCTTACGCTCGAAGCCGCTCGAACAAGCAATCGGCAGCAGGTTCAACGTCAACATCCGCCTTCGGTCAAGCTAGTGGTTCTGGTAGTGCATTCGGTGGATCTCGGCCATTCGGAAGCAGCAATACAACCTCGGCGTTCGGGGCGCCTCCAGCTGCTGGAAGCGCATTTGGTGGAAAGCCCTTTGGTGCAGCCACTGGTTCGACGAGCGCATTCGGGTCAAACGCACCTGCTACTTCGAGTGCTTTTGGAAGCTTTGGATCACCCGCTGCGTCTGGATCAGCTTTCGGAAAGTCGGCCTTCGGTCAGACGAGCGCTTTCGGGGCTGCTAGCACAGCCCCGGCATCAGGATCTGCCTTCGGCAAGACAGGGTTTGGGTCATTTGGTGCGTAGAGAAAGCTTCAAACGTGTAGCACCATTACTGATCGCTTTTTAACGCATACAGGTGGGAACACCGGCGGCTCACCTTTTGGGAAAGCCGCAGCTCCTGGTCAATCTGCATTCGGCTCCACTTCGACTCCTGGATCAGCCTTCGGCCAAACCAGCACACCAAGTACATCCGCCTTTGGACAGCCAGCACAATCTACATCAGCATTTGGCAAGCCTAGTGGACTGGGTGCCCCGTCTCCTTTCGGACAAGCCGCTTCTACTACAAGCGCATTTGGCCAACCTGCGGCCGCACCAAGTGCATTTGGACAGCCTTCAGCACCCACCAGCGCCTTCGGACAACCCGCTGGATCAGCTCCTGCGAGTGCATTTGGGCAGACAAGCACATTCGGAGCGGGAACCTCGGGTGCTACGCCCGCTAAACCTGCTTTTGGCACTTCGACCGGTTTCGGAGCCTTTTCGTCACCTGGTCAAGCTACGACAGGGTCAGCCTTTGGTCAACCAAGTACCTCAACCTCGGGTATGTCTATTGTATGACTTGTCCCTGCATGCGTCCGCTAATTCTCTTCCTTCACGTAGCCTTCGGAGCGAAACCTGCTAGCCAGACCAGCGCATTTGGTAATTCTGCATTTGGACAGCCTGCGGCCTTCGATTCAGTGCAACCTTCTGCATCGGCGTTTGGAACGCCATCACAAACTTCAGCGTTTGGTGCTCCTGCTCCGGCGGCTTCCACCAGTGCCTTTGGAGCACCTGCAGCCTCTTCAGCCTTCGGACAAGCTAAAGCGCCCTCTGCATTTGGATCATCGCCATTCGGACAGGCCGCTCAACCGGCTGCCAGCATGACAGCTGCCTTCAATGTCAACATAGACTTTGCAGACTCCATTCCAAAAGAGGAGGATATCTCAGCGGCGGATCTTGCTGCTTTTCAAGCCGACATGTTCGACATACTGCAGATTCCGCTAACTCAGCCACCGCTGTCCGTGCGATAATTCTGCCTCGAGGTCAACTAGCTTGTCTGTAACATTAGATGTTGTTGTGATCCTACATACCTAGTCTGCAAGCATATCATCACAGTGGAATTGAGCGTCTGCTATTCGATCGCTTTGATCTGTCTCGCATTCGGAAGCTTGCACGTGCCAGTGCTGGCGTTTTGGCTCTGCTCTTACTAATAGCCGCTTTCATTGTGACGCGACTCGCCCAGCCACCATGAGCACTGAAGCCTCTAAGACCTGGTTAGGCTACCCTGAGCCTGAAGATACGGCGTCTATCAGACGGATCTCCGCTCAAGAAGTTGCCGAAGCGATCAAGAATCTGGGATCTTACGCGCCCAAATTCCAGCTTGTGGACGTTCGACGTTCAGACCTAACTGTACGCGAGCATCCGAAGATCCAATAGGGACTTGACTGACCAGTTTCCTTGGCTTGCACTCTTCCAAAATGTTCCGCCGCCCGTTCTTACGACCTGCGAGCACAGGGCAATATGATCAAAACGTCGATCAATTTGCCAGCGCACACCTTGTATCCATCTCGTAAAGACGTGTCGCGTCTGCTGAGCCAGTATGAGCAAGTCATCACCTTCTGTGGAAGCTCGCAAGGTCGCGGTCCACGAGCAGCTGGGTGGCTACGCGACGCGCTGAAAAGCGGGGGTCACAAAACGGAAGTCCTGGTGATGGAGGGCGGCATCAAAGGCTTTCTCAAAGAGTTCGGTAGCGATTTGAAGCTGGTGCAAAAGCTTCCAGAAGAAGTGAAAGAATCATAATCTTATTGAATCAAGAGGTCACCAAAGAATTGGCCCCGGAAGCAAGCCTACTGGTGACTGAGCCTTACGTGTTATGCTAGGTCTAGTCTCCTGCTTTGCAACAGTGTCCAATAGCGCCAATAACGATATATGCTACATGCACATGCTAAAATGGAGATAGTAGTGATACATTGTCCTTCTTTTCGTCCCGCGAGAGTGCTGATGTTCCATATGTATTGAGCCAGAGACGACTTTACTAGCTAGAATCCTTCACCATCCGGTCCACGCAAGTCTGAAGTGCCTTCCAGGAATTTTCCATCCTCAAGAGTCGCTGTAAAGCCAGTCTTTCTGCTTCTTCATTGAGGACTGTCTTGACTACTTGAACCTTTCTTCCAGGTAAGCCTGATGTGAGAAGCATAATCACAAAGAATGCGAGGAGCGCGATATTCGAGACCAGTAACACCGTAGCCATCGCCTCATTTTGCTGGACCGACGAGACGAGGGAACGAAACATACCGCTCGGCCTGCCTGAGGCGGACACGATGGATGTAGATGATTTAGCAGACGCGAGCTTCTCTTCTGGCTCGGGTGTACCACTGAGTTCGTCGTCTACTTCAGGCGAGGTCGTATCTTGTGCGCCGTACTCTTTAGGATTCTCCTGAATATGCTTTCGTATGAGACGGGCTACGTCCTTGTTGTACGCCCGCTGTCCAGCGATGGATGAAGACGTGATGATACCTATCAGGAGCCGCAGCGTTAGATCTGTCCAGCCAAGCATAGTGAAAGTATGCCAGTCTTACCCTTGACCATACTGCGTCCAGTCCAGACACATTCGGTAGTGACGAGCATCCTACATCCGCCTTTGATGCCACCAGCCCAAGTAAGGCATGTCTTCGTATGAACGCTGAAAGAGCCACCTGAAGGTACATCGGGCGTCCTCGTGATAGATAATACTTCGAAAGCTTTCTCGCTGTCCTTGGCTAGTTCTTCGTCAATTATGATACATTTCGCGCTTGAAGGGCCAATACTGCCTCCGAGGGGTTTGATGTAGCTATATTCGCGTTTCGAAAGACTGGAGCCGCCTGGCGTCCAAGATGCCGTCTCCACATCTGCGGCAAGCAGAGGGAAAGAGCCAAGAGGTCAGTAGCCTGGCCAGATTGCGTCAAAAGAGCGAAGACTGAAATTTAGTCCTACCTGTCAGCTTCATCTCGTTGTTGACTGTCTCTTGAAAATGAGGAGTCTGATATAATAGCTTATATATTTTCTCCGGTTCAGATGGCAAACGTACATCGAGGACAGTTTCCGAAAAGTGATTGCCCGAACAATCGGTAGCTGGATGAGCTTCTTTGGACGCAGGAGGTACATGAGAGGCTGAAGAAACAACGTCTTCATTGACGGTCTTGTCACCATCTAGCTCGCCATCTTCGCCATCTTTGGGGACTTCAGCTTCTGCGGGTACTTCTTGAGTCGCCATGAATGTAGCGTGAGCTTCGGGGTTCTTGCTGTGCCAGCAATCCATGATTAAATCATAGGAAGCATCACGGTATATGAAGGAGGCGAAGAGGTACTGTGCAGATCCAGAAGGCGATTAGCGCAGGGAGTTATAGTATATAACGCTTCGAAGCAGCTCACAGAGTCGCCTTGCGATGTAGTTATCGTAATAGCATTCGGTATAACTCGAGCCGTCACCGATTTCTCACTGAGAAAAGCGAAGTCAGCGAAATCGCGGGTCTTCAAAGACAGTCAGATCATGATTTACATCTTGGCGATATCGTCATATGGTATTACGACCTGCAATATCGAAGGAAGGGTTAGACTTTTGATCCTCTCGGGTACCCGTGTGGACAAAAGCATACACTACACTTCAAGCCGATTATGGTACAGATGAAAGCGATGTTGCGAGCTCCGACATACATTCTGCCTTGGCGGAAGATCTGAAGACAAGGAGCATACGTCAGTGACTGAACCCTGTCTTATACAGTAGAGATGCCTACATCTTTGACCCATGCACACGCATAATCGCTGACTAAATGCTCTTCTTCATCTACCTTCCCTTCGAACAGATTATGGAACTCTGTGTGAGGACATGAACTGTGAGACACAGCCCCCAGATCATATATACCAGAGCAAGTAGGAAAGAGACGTACCCGCTCTCCGTCTCCAGTCACTCTGCGACGCAGGCAAGCTAACGCTACTTCTCGCTCTATGCCTTGACGGGCTTCCGGTTATTGAAGCGGAGTCCTTCGTTCCCGGCGGCGATCTGAACACTCTCAGACTAGCTGGTGTACCAGGTAGACTTCCCTTCTGAACATGACCGAGCAGATTAGGAGCAGACTTGTTGGTGCCGCTTTGTAGTATAATGATGTTATCATCATCATCGTCCGAATGGTCCGCTCCTAAGGGCGTCGCCAGTCCGCTCGATCTAGGACTATTGTTGGAATCTTCAGCACCATCCGGAGCGCGGTATTGTTCAGCGTATTGCTGAGCTAGAGTCCTGTCGTGTTCACTGCTGCTGCTCCTTCCTGTGCTTGTGCTTGTCCTTGACCGATCACGTACAGCTGCAAGCGGGACGTCGTCGTCTCCCCCTTCACCGCCAGCAGAGAACGATTCATCATCCTCTCCGTCGTCCTCGTCGTGATCATCCTCATTGTGATGACCTAGATGCAGCTTGTCTCTCATCTTCCGTTTCACTTTGCGTGCTTTCTCGACAATCGCAGGCGCTGAAGAGGTCGACTCGGCGTGTGAGGCAGCATCCGAAGACTTGATGGAAAGCTTGTCGAGGAAGCTGGATGCCCCGTGCGTGTTGCCTCCTCCAGCTCCACCTCCCTCATTCGATATGTTCACCATTTCGCCGTAATGAACGTGGTGTCGCGTCGAGGCTGTGGCCGATGTCACAGAAGGTGTGTCGGCATCCGCCAGAACAGCAGCGGCGGCGCCAGCAGCAGCATGGCGCTCCTCAGCTTGTGGTAGCGATGCTGTCATGATTCTGCCACCGGATGGAAAGAATAACAGTACGGCTTGAATACAGATTACAAGGCAATCCCTCCAATACAGCGAAGCAGTTCAACAGTGATCTGTGCGACTCTGCTTGCGTGCTCCTGAATCAGCTGGCAACTCATTCTACTGTACAGCATCATAACTGGCCGGTCATACGCGCGAGACCGGATGGAAGTGATCAAGACCGGCTGGCTGCTTGAATCTGCTGGACGGGTGAGTCTGCTGCTGATCCTGTCTTATTATGTGGGCGTAGTCACTGAAGACGCTGTGGGTCTATTCGGTCTCGGTGCATGAGTCTATACGTGTCATTGAACACCTTTAATTCAGCAGCTCACAGTTTCATCATGCTTCAGCACACAGGCTGACAGATATCAGTCACGGTGAAAAGCTGACGGAAGTATGCGATCGAGGTACTTTACACGCATGAACTCTAACTCTGGACGCGTTGGTGGTGCAGCACAAGCATGCTATATAGCCTGCTAGGTGGTTTACCGTAGGGTGGTTGAGTAAAGCCATGCAATACACTGTTGATCTAGTACCTGCCTCGAGACGTCCTTGTTCCCGGACTTGTCTGTCTCGGCCTGCCACTGAAACTGCAGGTCTTAGAATCAGGTTCACTCCATCGTCCCTACGGTATTCACGCAGTGCAGCAGGTAGTGGAGCAGCTGATAATGCGGAACTTTACCATCAACAAGGTGTTATAACGGTATAGTGTCACACTATCTAGTCACTGATATCGAACTGACAGTGAGACAAGTTTCCTGACCCGGTTGCGGCGCTTGCATGGGCTGCAAAAGCATAACCATAGCTACAGCGACAGGAGCTTCCGACAAGATTAAGCCCTGAGCGGAGCGCATCAGGTACATAAACACAGATCGACGGCTAAGCCTACCTGTCAAAATACCACTCGTCCTTACATGACTTAAAGCTTCATTGAAGTCCATCATATTTCCCACGTCCTCTGCCTTCCTTCCATACACCGTCACATCTTCATGTGTGAATAAGACCACGCCTCGTAGTAAATTAGACCGCAGCCGAAAGTTCAGGCTAGTCAAGCCGCCTGCATCAGCGGGCTGAGCTGAGAAGCGGGTACATCACAGCAAGATTGAAGCCAGCGAAGACCTCCATCAAGAAGGAACTTTGATTCTCTACCAGTTTCGTAACTGGGCGTATAGAATAGTCCATAGTTGCTGCTGCATTCAAGATTTTGAGAGTCATACAAGGGCCCACCGACTCAACTCGACTCGCCTTCTTGGGAGATCCTCGTTTTCACAATCTCCGGCTTTACTCTGCTCTTGCAAGCTGCCATCTCATCTAGTACTGCAAGAACAAGCCAGAAGTGCAAGCGAAGACAAACAGCCTATAGATCGTAGCAAGACAGTGCAGCTTCCTATCCAAAGCAGCGCGTACAGTGTCGCATTCCTTCAATCTTTCAATCTTGCATTCCAACAGACCCAAAAGGTCTGCAAGCCGATCGGGGCCCTACCGAGAGTCAATTAGGGGCAATTATCCAGCATATCATTCGGACCTCGTCAGCAATTATCAAAGCAATGCATTCATATACGAAGACGCGTTGACACCTGTCTAGACATATAATAAGTCTGGACTCAGGCAAAGGAGCGTGCGGTAGAGCCCTGTGTGGGCCAAGATGATGAAGCTCAGAGCGCGTTCGCGTTCCTTTGGGAGTAAAGACGACACGAGAAGCCCGAAGCAACCCGGCGGAGAGAAAAGCAACCACAATAGCGAGAGCAATAGTAGTCAGGCTCAAGACGATATCAATATCAAGCCAAGCGGGTCGTCGACGCCCGGCATAAAAGATAATATCAACAGCAGCAATAGCAATAATCGCGTAGAATTCCCTCTCGAACTCGCTCGGTCACTACAATCTTTTGCCGCTTCACTCTCACTACCATCTTCATCAATAGCTACAGTAGCTTCTCGCTCGTCAAGCTCGGCGAAAAGAAGTAAAGAAGCTTCTTCATCTTCTTCGGCTACGCCTTCGACGTCAACTTCGAAAAGTCAACTCTTAAGGACCTCCCCTCCCCTCAAGCCAATCCTTCGATCTTCCGCAACATCAGAAGCTCGAAAAGACGCATCTAACAGTAGTACGTCGCGTCATTCTCGTCAATCATCATCTATTTCATCAACTGGCTCAAGCAAACAGATCAGCTTCTTGCTCCCTGAAAGTCCGACGCGCTGGGGTGCAGCTACAGCACCCGAATTCCCAGGTCGGAGCGCAGCACCACGCTCGCAGTCAGGGTCGCACTCTCGCCAAAGCAGCGCGAGCTCTACTGGTTCTTTCACGTCTTCGAAACGAGCTTCTTCAGCATCGACTATAAGCTCTAAAGCTGTCAAAGTCCGACAAGTGGAACATAAGTATTCGAGCGCTGTGCCTATACTCGTTCCTGTCCCTGAAGGTCCTTTGCCTGCACCACCGCCACCTGTGTCCAAAGAGGACGATATCATACATATTCGAAGACCGCCGAGCATCATGCATATCCGAAGAGTATCCGATACCGACACGCCTGAAGTGCGGAGGTCCAGTATAGGTGAGTACACCGTGCCTACGACCCATCTTCGACGACAGTCAGCTGAGCCACTGTCTGTATCTTTCCTCATTTTGTTTGGCGCGCATTTCGACGCGTGCTTGTAGAGTTGTTATCGAAAGAACTGCCTCCTCTCCCTCTCAATGCATCAGCACCAGCATCTTCTATCTCATCACGTACATCGTCGCGTCAGTCGGGACATGTACGGAACGAAAGTGCCTCTTCAGCCGCTTCTTCGCTTCTCTCGAATCCAATCCACTTACCTCGCCTCAAGCTAGGCGAGCCCTCTTTGGGCTTCCCAACCAATCTACTCTCGCCCTCACCCGAATCACCTGCCTCGCAAAGATCAGGAGAAGAGAGAAATGGATATTCTCCCTTTGACGATAAGCGGTTCAATTGGATGGGTATGGGACGAAAACGTGACTCTTCAGAGAGCAAACGCAGTTCAAAGCGGCGGTCGGAGTCGTCCGTTGTCGGAAGCTTACATTCGTTACCTATGAACAAACATCAACGCTCAAGATCATCTCAACTTGACGTAGTGCCTGAAAGCGAAGATGTCGAATTTACTATGCACGCTGCGCCTTTGTATGCTCAAGAAGTTCCAAGGGATCGCCCAGCTTTCGAGCGCAGCTTGACTTCGAGCTCGAAAGATGAAGCGGCACGAATGACTCACCTTTGGGTTAATCTGTTGGAAGATTTCGTACTACTCTGTGACGATCCGACCGTACCGTCTTCAAAGCGAACATCGGCCTCTTCCACAGCATCAAGCTTCGTAGCTCCACCTTCACCACTTTCAAGCGCTCTTTTCAGCCTCCCGCCGACTGCTCCAATTGCAGCATGCCCACTGTCGCCAAGTCCTTCCAGCGAATGCGATCCTTTCTTACGCTTGCCCCGTTCAGCAAGGAAAAAGTTCCCATCAGTCAGCAAGCCTCTACCTCCCTCACCCATACCTTCGCTTGAAGTTGACGATTCAGCCGGGTCGACAGTATACACTCAATCTCCAACTACACCGGCGGAAGAAAGCTCGACATCGCCTAACTTGCCTGCTACAGCCTCATTCAACCCCTTCGAAGCGAGCTTTAGCAGCGCCGATATGGAAATACCTTCATCGCCTCAAGCTTCAACTTCTTATGCCAGAAGAGCTTCCCTGCCTGGAACATTGGCGTCGTCTAGCTCTGCATATGGCGAAGGCAGACCAGGCAAAGCCCGCCCACCTCCCTTGCAGCTCTCGACTATTCCCGACTCTAGCGAGACAATACATACGGCGGTCGCGCCACAGACTGAGGCTCAGACGCGTTTCTACACCTCACAACGCTCTCGCAGTCTGCCAACGTCAAAGCTTGAGCCCGGCACATATAGACAGCCTATCTCACCTTCTTTCCAGCGGGATTTGGATGCCGCCGAACAACTTGGAGCATCTACTTCTTCGAATGGAAGTAATCGAGCTAGTAGAAGGTATCACTTCCCTTCTTCCACTACGTATGGCGCGAATGCTCTCAAGTCAAGTACTACGAGCAGTACCGGAGCTACTACATCGACAACGAGAAGAAACAAGAGCATAGACGAGGGATATGAAGGCACTGGCTTGACGCCCGCCCCTACAAGTGATACCTTCTCCATTCCCTCCCGTTCAAGAGAGACTTCAGTCTCGAGTAGGAGTGCCAATTCGCGTCGAAGAAGAAGTAGCTGTACAACGGCAGAAACAAGCATACTAAGTCCTACATTGGCAGCTGAAGCGTTCACAGAAATGATGTTAAAGGGCTTCAGTACTGAAGAAGCAGAAGGAAAGACTACGCCTGATAACAGACATTCTTCGACTACACCACCTCCACAGAAGAGCAGCGACTCCTCATCTTCTACGTCGAACCAATCGACGCCAAATGCCAATAGACGGAAAGAACCCTCTAAAACGAGGTCTACTCGCTCACAAAGCGCCAGTGAGCATGTCAGAAAACGCTCACATGATGCAGGTGCGATGAAGAGAAGCCCAACATTAGAAATTGTAATGTACGGAGTTGCGCTATAAGCACAGTATTTGGGACACTACATTATCCACATTACGCAGAGATGCAGTTACGACAATCCATTTTTACGAAGATATTTAACGAAATCTGTGAAGCATAGGTATAGTAGAAAGGATTCAAGAGCTTGAATCATTCCATGTATCGACAAGGCACATTAGCAATCTATATCATTCTCGCAATGAAGTACGATAACTTTGTAATGGTAATAAAGGGTGTTGATTTTTCCTTGCCGTAATGATGCAATCTGATCATCTAGTACCAAATTACATAAAAGGCGGGCTCTCAGGATCCATATAAGCTATAGCGTAATAGTCTATCAACATTTTAAAAAAGTACAAATGTGATGAAACAAGAGCAGAGTGGTGTGTGTTTCCCGGGTAGCGGGCAGTCTAGTCTGTTACAAGTTCGAGCATGTCTACAGTCATAGCAAAGCGACCATGATTGATATAAAGAAGTTTAAGGTAAAAAGATTGAATGATTGGAGAAGGGTACGAATGATAGTATATACGAGTAAAGGTAGCTTTTGCATTGAGATGTGTGTGTTTGTGCGGGTATTGTAAGAGGCCTCCAACGACAACAGTAACGTACGTATCTTGGTCTCATTTCGAGTATTGTGACCTTCGCGTTGAAAAAAGACACGATTTGATTGAAGCCCGAATGCAACTGTGTGTGGGTGAATCGGACAGGTTTTAGATGGCAGGAAAAAGGAAAGAGCTACATAGGATGAAAGAAAAACGCAGTGAAGAAAGTGAAGAAGGAGAGGTAATTGAAGTGGGTAGGCACAGTATCTTCAGGTAGTTGCAGGCTGATACCATGCTCTGAGCATCTGATTGAGTCTAGGCGATAGTCTGGCGATAGGTAGGTTGTGGCGTCAGTTTTTCGGCCCTGTTTTCCGTGATGAAGGAGGAAGATGAACATGAAACTTACCTTTCTTCCTGCTTGACCGGACGGGGAAAAGGGGCCAGAGTAGCAACGATTGGTCTGATGTGATAATCACGAGCACTACTACTAGAAACTAGTGTGATGGCCTCTTTGAGTTATGTAAGGCGCCCAGTTGTTCGCTTCAATGAAGGCCGGATATTGTACTTTTCCCGCGGTATATTATCGGGAAGATCTGCAAATCACGACATGTGATCACGTAGAAGCTTGTTGGTATTCACAGTAGCAACGACAACATGTGCGGGACTGCCATTTGTTACGCATTCATCATGGACTTGTGAACCGTAGTTGATTCGCAGCTTGTGCCTGTGCTTGTGCTTGTTGTCTTGATCTACTTCTCGTCTGTGGCGGCGATGAAGCTGACGAGGTTGAATTACTGGAATTTGGTCTTGATATACTGTGTCCATTCGAAGATGCAAGCGTGGGTGTACTTGTATTACTCCTTCTTGATGAAATAGTACTACTGCCGTTGCTATTCCATTGCTTCATCGTCGTCAATGAAGGCGGAAGTGATGGTGGCGATTGACCGGCGATTCCGGCGTGCCGGTTATCGAAGTTGATGTTGGCTGATGAAGAGGATTGATGGTGATGGGAAGATTGGGCAGGATAAGGTGCTGCTTGTTGTTGTTGATACTGCTGTTGTTGATGTTGTTGTGCATCCTCCAATGATTCCCTCATACTGTCCTCCTGTATATCTTCCATCCCGTTATGATTGTGGCCTCCGGCTGAATATCCTTGTCCACCATCTACCGCCGCCGCCGCCGCCGGACGATATCCATTGAATGTATTACTACCATTACTTGGACCTGCAATGACCTCCTCCTGCTCTTCTTGCACCACTTCATCCTCTCCCATATCCATATCAAAGCCGGTGGATAGGGATGATCCAGGTGTTGAGTTGTTATCACCACGATTTGATGAAGTGATAGATGAACTCCGCCCGTGTCTTGTAGATGACGGACCTCTCCCAGATGTGGAAGTATTGAAGAAATGAGGTCGTTCCAAGCTTACGTCTCTCCGTCTTGCAGATGAAGAAAAGTACTCGTTATTCAAGTTGTTTCCATTTGCACTGCTTCCGTACAGTTCAAGTGATTTGGATAAGTTTGGAGTGTTAGGAGGAGGTTGACCGGATGCAGGGTTCCAGTTGAAGGCAGACCAAGCACTGGTAGCAGCAGCAGGTGATTGCATAGGCCATATTCCACCTCCATTGCCTGCACTACTATTGAAGGAGTTGTGGGTGAATTGATTGCCGGATGATGGGAATTGGTGATGTTGTGATAGTAACATTGCTTTGATTGTCGCTAGATCTCTCTCCGTTTGACCTTCTACTGCGAAACCGGCTAATGAAGCTATCAGATCTTCATCTGAGAATGCACTGTTGTTGTTGCTGTTCTCCATCTCGACGTTGTTACTGTAGTGATGACCGGCTGCTACTCCGCCCAACTGTTCAAAGTACTGCTGATGAGGCGACTCTATGAGGAGAGCGGGTCCGGCCGACATGGGCGATGCGATGGCTATCAGCTCTAGTACTCTTGAGTAGCTTGTTGGAGTAGATGTATGTGTATGCTCGATGTATGCAGGTGTCGAAGGGAGTAGATGCAAGAAAGAGAAAGGCAAGGCAATCCCGGGAAATCAAAGGCGACTGCTCGGAAAAGATCAAAGACAGGACAGGACACACGGACGGCTCTTTCCTCCGGTCCGAGTGTGAGACGGTGATGAGCGATGACATGGACGGAATGGCGTGCACTTGCAGATGGTGAGCAGGGTGTATATCGTAACGTTGTGTAATAGACTAGGTTACTCATCCATCTTCATTGCAATGTCACTTTCCTGTCTCCCGTGAAATTCCTGCTTCACCTTTTCAAGCTCTTTCGGCGGACATAATCAATAACAACAGCACCAAGACAACCACAGATGATGTTGCATCATTCACAAGTAGACTGATTAAGCTCAAGAAACAAGCTGAAGAGTCCTATGATGCATTGTCACCTTATGAGCGACGCAGACAGGCTGATGTAGGTCATCATTTTCACACCTGCAATGACGCCCCTTGTCACGCTTTTCTTTCCAATGTTAACCGTAAAAATTCTTGCACCATTAATATTTATCCCGATTATCCGCACGTAATCGGAAATCACGTGCATCTTCCATCTCTTTGTCTCTGATAATGCAGATCATAGCCAGTCTGGAGGCATCACTGAGTACGAAGAAAACTTCCACTACCGGTAATTCTACATCCAAGTTTTCATTCTCCTCTAGGAAACGGAATAAACCCTCTTCCTCAAAAACACCGCCAAACAAAGAAGGTGGGAACCCACTTTTCCACAAGTATGAGGAGGAAGAAAAGGATCTCGCTACTTCTTCGGTAAATCAGTCAATTACGGCGATCGAAGATAGGCGGGTATCAGTATCATTATCGCCGGACTATCGCGAGAACGTGATTCAATCTTTGCCGGAAGAAGTAATGAACCACGCTTCTGAAGCCACAAGGGTACAGGAGTATATCACATTGTCGGATCTAGGCGATGCATCATCAAGTTCTATATCGTTGAATAACTTAAATAAATGCATAGTCAACCTCTCCTCTGATTGTCGTACGGAAGAAGCCGAGAGAATCGCGGAAAGCAAGAGTCTACCTGCTCTATACCTTGAGAACATAAGCAACTCAGTGGTCATAGCTACAAACATCAAAGGAAGCGCTTTGATACATAATGCTGTCAATTGCATTTTCATACTGAAATGTCACCAGGTAAGCGATCATGATCATCGATGTACCAGGGATAATTCACGACGCTAGCTAGTAGCGTCATCCGAACGACGCCCTCTTCAATGAGCAGAGTTCCTAACTGATTCTCTGCTTCCTTTTTTCCTTCTCTCTTACAATTTCCACTTTTTGGCTGCCTTTGATTCTATATCTTCGGCGGTTTTACATACAGTTCCGAATGCACACTTCGTCAAATATCAAAGTGATTATACAAACCGAAAGTACTCCAATCATCGAGAAATGCACATCGATATCAATTGGACAGCCGGCAATCACTAACGTTCACAACAATGGCAATGTGAAAAATGACCAGAACAAGGGAAATGAATTGAACATACTGGATTTCGACAGACCTGATGCAGATGCTACTGGTGCTGGATTGCAACAGAACTGGCAAAGAATGAACAGCGACGACGTGCATCGGACACAAGATTTCGTCTCGACACTAAGAGGTAAAGAAGGTTTCTCCCCGGAAGAGGTTGAAGAATTACTGCGTAAAATCAGCTTGGTATCTTGAAAACTGCCTACCAGAGCGAACAGAAAGGCCAAAGTCAGAAGCCACGATACAGCAAGACAGGAAAGTATAGAATCAAGACGACCCTCCTTCGCGTGCCATCGAGCCACAGTCTGGAGCACAATTGTCGCTCGAGATCGGTGCCAGTCAATCGTTGTACTGACATACAATCAAACAAGTACAAGTACACGGGATTGTCCTCGCAGTGGCGGAAGGCAGGATGAATAACGATGGATAGCTGGTCTGACCTGGGTAAAAATGTACACGAAGCCCAGCCGGCTAGACGAAAGAATGTCCTCTACAATCCCTCCTACAATATCTTCCGAGGTAATCATCATAAGTTATACTGCGCCCGTTTGGCGAGGTAATTGTCCCTCTCTTCAGGTTTCAGAGCCATCGCGTAATCGAAACTTCGAATTGCTTTCTCTATATACGTCGAAAGCAAGGAAAGGAAAGAAAGAATAAAGTGGTAATCAGCTTGATTTTTCTTCTTTATTGAACGGGAAGTGGGAGTGCTTGGATGACTACGAGAGACAGAAGAAAGAAACGATGGGAAAAGAAGATCCTGAAGACGTTAAAAAGACGTACCGTATTGACCTGTCTCCGCTTGGACTATACCCAATACACAATGGAATTCCCCGGTGTCTCTCACGATGGAGTGTCGCAAGCGGGATGCAACATCGAAGTCTTGAAGTGCTTCTTCGAAACGTCTGGTAGGATGCGAGGCGAAGGAGCAAAGAAAGCAATCAAGAAAAGTTAGCAGGAGAGCAGAGAATCGATTTGTGTTGAAGGAGGCAGGATCCGCAGATTACCCCAATGCGAAATGTGCCATGCCTATCATGATCAATGCATCAGCCCATTCTAAACTACACGCCTTATGACAACTTTCTCACCTCGCAAAAAGAATGGATCATAAGCATCCGACCCCATATATCTCCATGTCCTGTCTTCCTCAACTCTATCATCTGAATGATCATCAGGCGCGATGAGTTCATCCCCGTTACTATTCCTGCTCACTACGATCACAGCTGTAGTGAGCTCTCCCAGGCCCTGTCTTGTCTTTTCACGTCCTAGAGTATCGTTTCCTTCCGCTATCAGGTGGAGACCATAGTAGACTAGCGAGATTCCGACGCATGAGACGGTGTATGCATCGAAGAGACGGAGCGATTGAGCTGTTTCAAAATCATTCATAGCAGCTTCGACCTGGCCCACCTACAGCGGAAAATACAGTATTCAACGTCGGCAGCGAATGTCAAGCAAGGCATCGTCAATATGCAGTAGCTTACTGAGCTATGAGCCCACCCCTTCGCTAGTAGATCTAAATCCCTGTTCTCATTCGCTAGTGTACTCTGCGATCCACCGCCCATCTCAAGTGTTCTCCTCACAATTTCAAGATCTCTCTGAGCACCATCGATATCACCTTTTCCAGCTACTATAGTAGCTCTCAAACTCAGGATCAAAGGATCATCTCTAGTCTGTTTGAAGATTTCTTCCATGTCAATCAAAGCTCTATCGAAGTCCCTAATCTCGCAGTGAACAAGGCATCGATACCGTAAGCCATCGAGATTAGGTAATTTGACGACCGATGAGTTTCGAGACTTGAGGACGGCTTCATCTAAGTCTGCTTTTGCTTCTGATAGCTGACGTAGTCGATAATGAAGCAATCCACGACGTGTCAAGATCTCGATGTCGTCGTTCTTCCATTGAAGTATGTTGCCTAGGCGAGATGTACAGTCTCTTATTTTGATAGGATCGGTGTTCGTGCACATATCGACCGCTTTCTGCACAGGCAGGATTGAAAGAACTCAGACTGTCAGCTGTGCCAACCATCTGTATGTTATGGCGGGTCTCTCACATTGCGATAAGCCGAGCGTTTCCGGTAACATTCGGCTCTCTTCGCCGCCTGTGCTGCATGGATCGCATCACGAAGTTGAATAACGTCTCCTAGACTGAAACCATCACAGGCTTCAGCTGCATGTATGACTTGATCTCGTTCAATGACATACATTGTGACGTTTTGAATAATTTCGTCGGATCTGTCGATGAGTGACCACCTATCGTGTATGAGACCGTCGGAACCAAGAACCGGATCGATGAGCGGTTCATTCGTAAGTGCATCCTTTGTATTGAAAGCGATGATGGAGCTTGAGAAGGGTGATGAATCGAGATGACCTGAGGTGGACGCCGTGTTGGCAGCCGGAAGCGAAGTGCTCAGTTCACTGGAGCTGCTGTCATTATAGTAAGAGTCATCAACTTCCTGCTCTTGGATATGAGACAGGCCAGTCACTGCGCTACCTCGCGATAGCCAGGTCTCAGTACTACCTTGAAAGCTTGAAGGTATGGTATCAAGCGTGTGCATCGTGAACTGAGGCTCTCCAGGTAGATCGGAATTTAAAGTCGTCGGAGAACGGACGCTGCGGACGCTACTTGGGTTGACTTGCCGCGAAGACCGAAGTGGCGATAATATATCCGCCGATTCTGATGTAGTGCCTAGCGACCCTTGCCGAGCTCGAGCAAGTGCAGAATGCATGCTCGTCCTGTAGGGATTATACGTCGAATCCAGAGTTGCGAAAGAAGCTGCACTGGGCGACACGGGCGAGTCTTGGCCATTTCGAAATCCTTGAGCGACGAGCTGTGCCATAGTCAGTGATGAAGATGGGTCGGCGCTATAAGTCTTCGCTCTCGCCTCGAAAATGTTCACCGTCTACGAAATCCAAAAGCAGTCAGCGGTCTTTGCCTCGCGTGACAGATGTGCAGAGCGGTGCGACTCCAGGTCACCTTCTTGATGAGGTCCCCGCCTTGCGACCTTTCAAAGTCGGCAATGTTATCCTTCAGCTCGCCATATTCTATGTCAAGCAAGCGTGTCGCATTTTGAAGCGCAGGCACGGTAGCAGCCTGCCCTAGACCGTCAATCGCCTCATGTGACAAGACTTCGCCATCATTGTCAAATTCGTCCTCGAATATTGTAGCAGCAACGTGTTGTAATTCAGTATTGTCCTCTTGTCTGTATAAGGATTCGAATTCAGGTCAGCAAAAAGTTTACACTGCGGGGAAGACGTATCGTAACTGGGCGAAAGAAGCCTACGACAGCAGAATGGCCGCGGAGAGACGGCCGCTAAAGCTAGGCATCAAAGCAGAGTCAGCTGTATCCACCTATGTAGCTTTCAGGCGTGGCACAACCGTACATTGTGATAATAGTCTCACGGGTTCGCTCGACAGAATCGCGTATCTCTTGCGAAGTCCAGAACCCTTTCAGATTCGTGTCATTGTCCTCAAACCACCGCATAGAGATTCGAAGCGCTCCCAGCAGTGAGGCTATGCGTATCGATGACGGGGGAGGGCAAAGAAAGCGTCCTCAGTGTTCCTTTCGGTCTATCGTGCTGAGACTTGCAATGGCACGTGATATTTGCATGCAATTGCAGCTTAGGCAAGAGACTGACCGAGAGGTATGAGTGCACGCCGATGGCCGTTGAAGGTCTGAGAGTGAACCTTGAGACGTTCAGCTTGAGCTTCGAACACCTCTGAAAGCTCCTCGAACTGGTCGGCTATGGTTGCGTCGGGCGTGAGCTTTTGCTGAAAGGCTATAAGTGCTGCATGAAGAGGGCATTTGAACGAGAACTCAGCTACCTGACCCGTCACTGGATTACTGCCAATGCGGTACACTTACCACTCAGCGCAGATATGTTTTCCACATATGCTCCTAGCACGTCGGCCAATATGCTCGACATGCTGCTCGTCTTCTCGATTGACCTGGTTTTTCAAACTGTTGCCGCTCCTGCAGTTTCCAACGATTGCAGCTTTGTGTAGGAGAGATGACATGCATACAGAATGGCGTCTTATACAGCCGACTTCATGTGAGCTCTAGAAAACCAGACCGAACGGTATGCCAGCGGCCTTGCTTGAAAGCACGCGAGCAGCAGATGGCAGCCGCACCGACCTCGCAGCATGCGGCTGCGAGACGAGCATGCTCCTTCTGATGGAATCCGAACATTGATTATACGATGCTTGTCAAAGGTACATGCGTCTTCAATATCCTGCCTTGGTTTAGACGCTCACGAGCAGAGGAGACATGATGGGCAGCCTCTGATGCACTGGCCGGGTACTTGTTGCCGGTATCACGAGACGAGTGCAGACGTTTGCAAGTGTCAAGTTGGGCATAGAGAGCATATGCAGGCAGAGGCAGCTCAAGCTGAAGAACAAGTTCTGATTGCTGCAGATGACCTATCGACTACAATACCTCAAGCTATGATACATGGCCCTCCGTGTGGACTCATTGGCACACTTGCCCCGATCCACACCCTCCGCCTGCCATTATTCAAAGTGCTGGGGTCAGGCACTGCCAGCTAATGTGCACTGTACCGCTGGTCAAGCCCTCAAGCTCGATGGGAGGAGCTTGCTGCATAAATGCAGGGATGTATCAGACCACTTACCTGGACATGAATGATAAGAAGGAAGACAAGAGGCGAGCCAGGACAAGTGGAGAGGCTTATTCTCTCTCTCTCTCTCTTCCTCTCTCCGCACGAAGCCCCTAGTCGCTACCGTCACACGTTCCGACGTTCGTTTGAGCTGACCGTTGGAAAAGGAGGCGGTGGGGACACTACGATTCGGAAGAGGAGCGCTGAGCTTCCAGATTATTCGAGGGTAGATACCGAGTCGGGAGGTGTAGGTTAGCTGTACTGAAATGGTACGTATGCTACGCCTTGAACGGCGTAGGAGCGCGGTACGCGTGACATTTCATTGCTTCGTCATGGATATGAAAGATTGCGGCATCCTCGGGAGCTACCAAGCAAATATGTTAAGGCGAGATCTATTATTGTTCGAGCCTGGTGGTGACATTGGTAGACCAGCATCGAATGCCTTGGCTATGAAGGATGGACTTGCTTCCGAGGTTGCTCGTTAGGTGCAATTTGAGCACCATCATCATGGAAAGCGGCATCACTGAGCAAGAGCAGCAGCACCCAAGAAGCAGGTACGACTAGCAGAAAATAGGGGCTGCAAAACACGTCAAGTCAACTTCAAAACTGGTGATGGTGCACGAAGATATGCTAAAGGATGCGCGGTGAACGGAGGTCCGGCCGTAGATGCTGCAGTGGGGTGACCGCATTGGTAACGCGATGCAATGTCACTTGCCCTAGAGTACCTAGGGCGTATTCGAGTCTCCCTCAAGTTGTTGCAGTTTTGGTATGCTCTGAATGGTGCGCCCGGCAGAGCATGTAGTTTCGCAATGCCGTAAGGTGTGAGGTTCTTGTAGTAGTTAGGCGATCAACCCTCGTTGTTTTAGCTCGAACTCGATTTTCAGCACCAATTGAGTCGCAGATCGCTACGTAAGGCATCAAGGCAATTCTCGAAAAGCGCACGCAGCTTCTCACAGCTCCGCTTGATCTATATTCAGCTTGACTAACGATTCATTGCACACTCAATGCGACTACATTGACTGCTGCTGCTTTGACTGCAATAGCTGGACGAGGTACAGACTTGTGTCGAGAAAGCGTGTGACCTGCAGCACCGTATACCATGGCAAGAAAGAAAAGAGCTTTAGCAAGGGGGAAGAGCAGCGGAGCAGCATGAAGGTGATGACAGTGCGTAAGTCTAACCGCACCATGTACAAAGGCTATATCAAGGAACTATAGCTGAAATTACCTTTTTATTGCGCTTGTCAAACAGCTGGTGGTCGTCGGTCGAAGGCTATGTACCGGCCAAGGAGAAGACGCTACAAGAGCAGGAAGCAACAGGGCTTGAAGCGCGGCGACTGCTTCAGCTCAGCTATAAGCAGCTGAAGGATCAAAAGTAGCATTAGGTCCTACAGCTACTACTGTCTTCAAGGTCCAGCAGCGGTGGCGATTGTTTCCTCTATGATGCTCGGTTAGCTGAGATCGCTGTTACTTTCGCTGTGAAAAAGTAATAAGGTCGCCCGTCTGCACGGTTCAAGAAGCAAGCTGGGTGAAATGGTGGTGGCGTGAGTAAAGTCCATTCAGTGCATTGCGGAAACGTAAGGATCATTATGTCGAATCTAGCACACTACAGATTGACCTTGCTATGCTAGCGGATATGTGTATATGTATCTGAATAGGCAGGGCAAAAGCCTGAAGGATTGGGATTACTTGAAGCATTGGAAAAAGAAAATGTTCAAGAGGTCTCTAGAGCTGCCCTGAAACGATAACACGACGGTCAGATCTTGCATTTGAGTAAACGTATAGCTGACATTTACCTTGTAGGATAGAGTCTATAGTCTGATTCAAGAAGTTCTTGCGCTTTGAAAGGTCAGCCTGGTCGAAATGAGCAGCCATAGCTTCGCGAGTGGACCGCTGAGAGTGCAATTGCCGTTAGCAAGCGACAGTGTGGATGACAATCCCAAGAGATGCTTACCTTCGTCACTTGCAGAAGATCCTGCGTCCGCAAATAGACTCGAAGTGCTTGTACCAATTCTGCATCGGTGGGGTTGACGGGATTGGCTGCTTGCGGCATTTGTGATCCGTCTGCGAACGGATTAAGCGTAATCATCGACTGAGATGCGCGATGTGCTGGTCCAGCCCACTGCGTCAAGCTATAGGTGGAGTTCCTTGCTGTCGCAGGGTCAAAGCCAGGCATGGGCTGTCCGAGGAATTGACTAGGCATGCCAAGCATGCTACCCGGTCCACCAAACTGACTAGGCGCGAAAGACATCGTACTTTGGCGGAAGGGGTTCTGTCCGAAAGCAGCACCAGGTGGCATGGGTGCGCGAGATGCACCTCCGTATTCGCTTCCCCCTCCTCCGATGATAGAGCCTGCTGGTGAACCATATCCTCCGTATTGCTGCTGATTGAAAGGCGAGAAGACAGGTTGCGGACCCGTTGGGAAGTTGGCGACGGACGCAACCGCCATTGGGAAGCTCGCAACAGAAGCTGATCGGGAGCCTGCTCTGCTGTGTTGATAAGGCCCAGGATAGCCTCCGCCGGGCATGCCCATAGAGCCGTGTGGACTTTGTCCTCGCTGCTGATCGCTAAAGCCAGTCGTCATAGCTCCCGGCGAGGTGCCTATCTGATGAGTATTCCAAGCGGCCTGCTGGTATTCGCTAAACTTGCGCATCGGTATCATCGAATCGTCAAACTTGTCATCATCGCCAGCCAGAATCTTCTTGTTCTTGCCTTCGCCAACAACAATACGCGTATTACCCCACTACACCGAATTGATCGGTCAGCGCAAGGCGAGCGAGAGTTTCGTAATACAGCGGTACCTACACTAAAGTCGTCGAAATGCCAAAATGCGTAGATCGGCAGGAAGAACGAGTAGATTCTGCAATGATCGAATCAGTTTAGTCGTAGAAACGTGCTGTGAAGGTTTATCACATACGGATAGGCTAGAATGTAAACGACTAGCCAGCCAAGGAACTGCCATTGTCGCTTGAGAAGGAAGATGATGACCTGGACAAGGAAGGTCAGCGTCGATACAAGTGATGGATCGCCAATAGCACCTACTTGAAGACCGTATACTGCACCTATCATGACAAGCGAGATGATTGGAACGCTGGCTTTGTGAGTCGCAACCGTGACAATGAGGTAAATCAAGTAGACCATGGTAGCCGGCAGGAGAATGGTTCCGAGGAGATCGATAATGACGATGAATCGCATACTGAAGCAACAGAAACCACAAAGATCCTTCAAAGCCACAAGTTCGAAGAGGTTGTGCACTGTAGAGTTGATCCAGCGACGACGTTGTGAGAGCAGAACGTTCCATTTCTCAGGGGCAGCAGTCATTGCTCGAGCATCGGAAGCGAACTTAGTCTTGAAGTGCGGGAAGTGCTTGAGCATCAAGGTCGTCAAGTAGCGATCTTCACCTAAATGAAGCAAGTTCTTCTTGTGGAGCGTGTCTACTTCATTTTCCGAATAATCGTCAATGACCAAATTTGAGATCAGGAGAGGTCGACCCTGCATTTAGACGGGTCGGTCAATGTTCTTTTGCCTTGTATTGCTGCGATGAGCTCACCTTGTCAGTCGTGCGCAATCTGAAAAGAGTGAAGCATCCCGGCAAGCATGTCACTGAACCAAATAGACTGTGCAGGAATATGTCAGCGCACATGTCAGGCATCCTAAAGTTTTGGTCCTAGCTTACCTCTCGAAAGCCTTTGCCAGATGATGAGAGATGTAGTACTCGTAAACCTGTATCATGGTCCACCAAGACTCCTGCTCGTTTGACAGTTTCGTCTCTCCGCACAGTCCGATGATAGATGAATCATCCGCCGCGACCGCAATGAGGCGGTTGAGTGAGTCAGGCTTGACTTCCGTATCGGCATCGACAGTGAGGAGGAATTCGTAAAGCTTCGGGTCAACACCAATGACGTTCTTGATCTGATGATAGATTTCTAATTCCAGCGGTGCCATCTCAGAGTCGAAGTGAACTCGGTTCAAGAAGCGCATGACTAGAATTTGAGAGTCTCTCTTGCCACGATTGCCCGGTCGAGAGCGTTCTGTAGGCTTTCCAACCTTGACGACCACAATGTACGGTAGCACATGACCTTCGAATTCGTATAGACCAGAGTAGACTTTGCCCTGTACCGGTTTCAGAAAAGTCAGTGTCTGTGATCTGCGTGTAGTGTCGAGACCAGACCTACGTAGTTCAGCTGTCTATTGCCTTGGCCAAGCGATTTGAAGAGCAACGGGTCCGGGTCGAGGTTCTCCACCCCCAGTATATCAAGCACAATCCTCGGTGTAGGTCTATCATTTCCACTTCCGACGATCATTCCATCACAGATAACGAAGAGTAATTTCCTCTTATCATCATACTTCAAATTTGCAAGCGAGTCAATCGTCTTCTTGAGGGATTCTTCCCCTTCTGTATAGCAAGGTACTTGACAAATGACGAACTTGTCTTGAAGTTCGGGATTGCGTTTCTTTGTAATCTGCAGGGCAGCCACAAATTTCGCTGCAATGGTTGCGATGAGGATGATGGAGAATGCTAACAGGAAGTAGCTTTGCACCGTGCATCGAGGCGTTACTCTGAAATCGAATTCTCCACGGTAGAAGGTGTTGTCTAGGCAGAACAAAGCTTGCGCCTTGGCGGTAGCGTTGAGAGAGCGTTCGTCGAGATCGTCGACAGCTTGCGTGATATCCGTGCCAGGTTGCTGTTCGAATATGTCCGTCAGAGCCGAAGGTAGGAAGCGATAGGTATTGTCATCGTTCATAGTCTTGATGGTATAGATGTAATCGGATATATCGTAGACTCTCTTGTTGTACATAGCCCAGATTCGCTGATCGTCATCTGCACCTTTCTGAAGCTGTCCTTTCGTGTATACCATCGGTCCTTTGTAATACTGCTTCATCTTCGGTCTGCAAGGAGGAGAAGTCAGCTCGATGTCGAATTAAATCATAGCTACTACACGCTCTGTCGTAAGAAAGCGGTACCTACAAGAATCTCGCAGTGTACCAATCTGCGTTACGCAGTTCGGAAGTAGCAGCGGGCTGTTGTCTACCCGAATAATGAAAAGCAGTCGGGACGTCCACCGTCAAGTTCGCGTTCTGGAGGAATACTCTATCGTTCGTGACGAAATCACCACATCCTAGTGTAAGTGGGACAGGGAAATAAGGCGTCAAATCTTTTCCTGCCAAAGTGAGCATATCGTCCGAAGTTACGTCTGCTCCGACAATGTCTGAATGTTGTGCCTTGTAAAACTTCGAGATATCATATACTTTGCCGGCTACTGCTACCCAGACGTCAGCTCGACCTTGATGATAGGACAATTCTTTGGCGTTCCAGGCATAGTTGAACTGGGGACACAGCACGAGACCTAGTCCTAGGATAAGGAAGAGCTATGAAGCGAGAACAGGTTATCAACTTTCACTGTCCCTCTTTCGAAGATGCAAGCAGACTCACCAGGAAACCACAGAAGAAAGCAACGAGCATACAAAGTGCTACTTTTTCTCTCCAAGCAATCCTAACATCCGGTCTTTTCATGCGTCCAATCCAACCAAGTAAGAATCCCGGTATCCACCAAGTAAGAGTCCAAACGAGGATGAGCCATAATCTTCTAGCTCTACTAGTAGGTACTTCCTCTACAGTTTGACCTTTCTTATCATTCCCACCATCGCCCTTTTCTGCTCCCTTTCCTCCGTCATTTCCACCACCTCCACCTGAATAGCCCGGACTGACTGGCTGAGCTTGTGTTTTCAGATCAGATCCCCATACATCACCTACTCCCGCATTGAAAGACGACATGCTCTGTCGTAGATAAGCTGGACTACCAGGACCGAGATGATGATGACTTCCAGCGTCGTACGGAAGAGTAGGCATACCAAGCTGCCCATGACCATGGCCATGACCTGCATAACCACCTGCCGATCCTGCATTCTTCAATAGATCATCAGAAGATTCACCAGCGTAAAATCCAGCTTTAGTATCTCCGATCCCGACTCCATGGAAGGTATCTTGAGAAGGCGAAGGTTCAAGACTTGGGAAACCAGGAGGTCTACCATCCATATCTTCAGTTGAGGATGAAGTGTTATTTCCTTCCAATGATTTCTTAGTCTCCGCTAAGATCTTCCTCTTCTTCGCCAATTCTCTAGTTTCATAATTGACAAGTCCCATTTCGAGATTGAACCAAGCTTGATAGGATAACCAAACAGAGTTCTTTCCAACGAAAAAGAGTGTTCTACCACCTTTAGCAGCGGCATCCTCGAACTTCCTACTCTTCAAGAATGATTCTACATTCTCAGAATTAGCACCTCCGCTAGCCCCAATCTTGCTATATCTCTTGATGAAGCTCTTGATTTCAACACTATCAATATATTCGACTCTTTTCCTAGCTAATAAATTCTCCAAATCACAAGCTTCAATCTGAGATTTTATCCTTCGAATATCAAAAATACCAGGTGATGAATGATCATTTGGTCTTAGACAATGAATGTTCCATATAGGTACTTCATTCAAAGTGTTTAGAATGTCAGTAAGGGTTCTATTGATTTGTGTAGAGATAGGTTCGATATCGGGTTCAGGTGGATCGGAGGGTACTGATGTAGATGATGTTCTTGATACTTTTAGAGGTGATAAGCGTCTCAATGGTTGAGTTGATATCTGAGTAGCTACGAGGACACTCGTATCTCTAGGGTGTGATTCAGCAGCTAACGAAGGACCACTGAATAATTTAGATAAGAAAGTATTCTCCGAACCAGTTGCGGGGGAAGAAGAAGAGGATCGGAATAATCTGACAAACTCAGAATCTAACAGATCTAAATCTGTCTCTATAAAGTGTTTGGCTGAATAAGACACTGTCCCTGTATAATGTTTAATTGCAAAGGAAGTACCAGTAATCCCACTTGAGCCAGCAGGACGAGGGATAAATCTTGAATGACCTCGATAACGTTCTTCACAAGAATCAATGAATGATTCATCAGCAGCTTGTTCAGTCACAATCTTCCCCTTGCGTAAACTAGAACAAGTCTTGTTTAAATTCGATAATAAACCACCAAGTTTAGAATCAGCTCTGGAATTTAATGCTCCTCCTCGTAATAATTCTAAAGTCATTTCTGAAGTATCCACATTATCAATTTGAGGATATTTAACTCCATCAGAAATTGAATCTTTGATGAAGTCGTTATTGCTGGCTGCGGTGCTGTTGCTATTATGTTCTTCGCCTGATGAGAAGTAATGACGATGTAACCAATGTTGAAGTAGTTCATTTTGATAATTGATAATAAACTCATCAAATCCATCATTTTCATACGCTTGTATTAGAGTGTTCCTCTTTTGTCCTGCACCACCTCCAAGTCCATCAACATCTAATAAAGCACCACTAGGTGATTTAGTTTGAAATCCAGGAATGTCCACTAAAACAATAATATTCCCATTTTTATCACGTTGTAATTTCTTAATAGTTTCATCACCAGGATAAAGTCTATGATTTGCCGATTCCACAATGTATGAGAATAGAATAGTATATAATGAAGACATGAGTGAATCTCTTTGTTTGATCGCTCCTTCTTCTGATAAAACTGTAGTTATAACTTCTTTACGGATATAACTTGTTTTATTCACTAGAATTCGCTCGAGCTCATCATTCGGTAATCCCAATAGTTGACATACAGTCTCGAAATCATCCCGAGTCTCATGTGAGACCATGAGTGATTCTGCATCGTTATTCCCACTTGAGGTAGTAGCTCCTCCTCCTCCTCCTCCAGCTGCGTATCCTATATCAAAGTTGATATTCCCAAGTAGTAAAACCGCCGATAGTATTTTATAAATCATCTCCAAATGTTTAACTTTAAATCCAAGAATTTCAAAAGAATGCTTAAGATTCTCAAATTCAATGGCATCATTGACATTTTCAATTCTATAAGTACCACCATTAGAAGCCAATAAATTATACTGGGATGGATCAGATAACAAATGATATTTGATACGTTCTTCATTTGAAGCACCAGCTATGAGTTGGTAAAAAACGTGAAAACATCGTTCTTCACGAGCTATTGGTATGTTTAGACGTGATTTATCGATTCCAAATGTTAGGATTTTAGCTCCTGATAGGATTCGAGTCGTTGAATCATCATTGTTATCTTCGGAGATTGATCCACTTTGATGATAATGGAGTTCTAGGATTCGACCTTGTCGTGTAGCATTTGGACTTGAGGCTGTCTTGCACGATCCAAATGCGTCAAGTAGGACATCACTCGCTTTTAACTGGTCTCGTAGCTTGAGTACCTTTGGATGGTGCGAAGTACCGAAGGAGTGCTGTGTCGATATGCGGAGAAGGAGAGAGGTGATGAGACGAGAAATGTATGTCTTTCCGGAGGCAGTGAGTCCACTGTGGATATGTCCAGCCGCATGAATGTATGTGCAAATAGATGCATGGGACGAGGAATCGTTGCAAATTGAAGGATAGGATTGCCGATCAATCAATCAATCAGCATTATCCTCCTGATGAAGTAGAAGACCGCGCGCGACTCACCTCAGAACCACACCTTGGGATTTCCCAGTCCTCTGCAAAGCAAGGTGAATCCTAGCAGCAAACTCATAAGGATGAGGTTGTACACCACTTTCTCTTCTTCTTCCTAAGTGTTTAGGACTATCAGGATCATCATCTTCATCTTGATCATCTTCATCATCCTCGCCTGCGATTCTATCACAGTAATATCTCGCACTTGCATCACTTATATTCTCCAATGGCCTCAAAGGGTTGATGCATACAAGTGTAGAATGACCACAGTTTATATAGGGCTGTTCTGCTTTGTATCGTGTACTTAGTGTTGTGAGTATTGAATCGGCAGATGGGAGAGTGTGAGTTGTCGATGTGGCTGTAGAACCAGTTCCGCTAGATGAATTGATGAGTTCGACGAGGTCGGTGAGAGCTAGAGCTGAAGTAGACGACGATGATGATGATGCCATGCTTAATGTGGTGTCTTCCTATGCACCACTTGCTTGTCAACTGCTTGCTGTATGTTTTTCACGCCCCGTCCTCTAGACTGCGGTGTGATATATCCAACTACAGCCGGTTGAGAATGGTAGTCACTATATCTGAAGGTGTCCTCGAGCCTACCCAGCTATGCCATCAACAGCATGATGATGATGATGATGATGGTGATGACACAGTATCAAGTGAAGATGGCCTGGAAATGTCGACGTCTTACTCTTTCACCTTTCTCGTGCCTTGTCCCCTTTGTCTTCGCAACCGTGCGCTGGACTGCACTGCACTGCACACGCGCACAATTGTGAGGTCCTGTCCCCTTACCCTTGCAGAACTGGAGGTGGCGAACACAGCACGCGTATTTTATTAGAGCGTAAACGAGAGCAGAAAGACTATGATACCTGTAGGATGCTGATCTGCTACCACTGCTTCAATGAGAGCTACTACTCCACTCCACTCCAAAGACCCATGAAATACTCTTCAATTCGGGGCTGTCCTTCACCTCGGTCACATACATTATTTGGAACCCGATCAGCCTGGCGCCCATCGCGTAAATCTTCTCTCGCACCAAACACAGCCCAAAGCATAGCATTTGCGATTGATGACAATTTCCGTGGACAAGGATTGGAGTATCCATATGTCTCCTTGTGTTGCGAGCCTCAGCACTACGACTTTCGTTTCGCATACTCAGCACAAGTATTTATCATAAGAGCGCAACTGCTGAACTTGGACTTCTTTTATTGGAGTCTGCGAAGTCGGTCACGTTTTTTTTTGAGGTGGATGATTTCCAAAGGTAGAGGGCAAATCTAACAACAAGCCTTTCAAGATTGACTTCAGTGTCCAGGATGCTTGTCCATTAAGGCGCAATCGTCCTAATAGCCGTGTATATAGCACATGCAATCTATGTAGTCCCCCCTGTAGGACTTGGGAAGACTACTGGCTATATATATAATCCAATAGCGAAAGCACAAGATTGCTTTTAAATCATAGTCGTTTGTCATTACAAGCAATATCTATAAAAAGTTCATTGAATCATTCTTCTCTCTGCTAATTCTCTCTCTCTACACAATTAAAGCCTCCGTTCTGACCATGCATCCATGATGAATGAATGCAATTTATAGCTGATCAATGACAGCCTTTGTGAAATCAGTAGTATGGTTCTTTCCACCCATATCCGGAGTTTTGACCTTGCTATTCTTGACGACGTTATAGACTGAAGAAGCTATAGTGTTGGCATGGTGATCTAATCCTAGATGTCTCAACATCATTGTCGCTGATAGGATCATCGCTGTAGGGTTGGCGACGTCTTGTCCTTGGATGTCTTTAGCAACGTGTCTGCAGCCTGGTTCGAAGAGGGCGAAATCCTGTTGCATCGTCGTCATCATCATTATAAAAGAGGGGGAATGTGGAGATTCAAAAGAGAGCAGAGCAACCGGTCAGCTTCTTATACCGCTTGAGAGGGTCGTTCAAAACACCGTATGTAGTCGATTCGAAACGCACCCGACCGATTGAAGCACCGGGAACAACACCAGGTCCACCAACAAGAGCAGCTCCAATGTTCGAAATGATAGATCCATATCTGCAATAATGTAAAAAAGCATGTCAGCAAAAAAGATCTCAGAGAAACCCCCATTCATAGCTAAGTGACAATTCCGAAGACATAGAACAAGACTTACAAGTTAGGCATGACCATGACGTCGAATTGCTGTGGCTTAGCGACAAGTTGCATAGAGCTATTTTTTCGCATTGGCGTGATTAACCATTCCCAATGGAACAAAAGGGAAAAAATTACCGAAGTGGACGAGAGCGCAAAGAAAAGAAGAACGGAGAGTAGTAGAAAAGAGGAGGGAAGTGGGAAAAAGAGGAGGGAAGAAAGACGAAACAAGTAGAAGAGAGAGAGAAATTTGGAAAAGTCAGTTTACGCTTGTTGTTTTCAACCTTTTTTGAAGGAAGAAAGAAAGATATGTCAAAACCACGCACCAGTTATCGACAATCATGTCGTTGAATGCAATTCCTGAACTCTTGTATTCCTCCGCGATTTGTCGGCATGTATTCAAGAAGAGTCCGTCCTGGAGGAGGAGGAAGCGCGGAGAGAACGAACGAAGACAAATAGAGAAGAAGAAGAAGGGTGTCAGTGTCGTTATACATTCAATAGGTTTTCAAACACTCAAAAAGAGTGTTGTTGCCTCTCTACTGTGGCTCTCTATTGCGGGATTTTCGCCCCGCAGAAGTGATAGAAGCGTCAACTTACACCTAGCTTCATGATGTTCTATTTTGTGCAACAAGTATAGCAATGCAGTCATATCAGTATGTGCGATTTCATAGTTTTGAATAGGTGGTCAATGATTGCCAAAATGCCTCTTATAAGGATTGCAAGTGGAAGCATCGCAACTTACGGCCTGTCAAGAAAAACGAAGAGAAGAGCACATTGCATTAGCATCATCTGAACAAGCATCGACGCAAGGTTGACACCTGAATCTCCAGAAGAAAAAAAAAAGGGAGAGAGAGCGAGAGAGAAAAGTGAGACTCACCTTATGAACACAAGTAACTTTCTTCCTACCATTCTTCAAAGCAAAATCAAAAGCAAATCTAGCGATTCTCTCTGATTTAGCTTTTGTCATAATTTTCAAAGATTCAACAACACCAGGAACAGCTTGATGTTCAAGTCCAGAATATTCTCCCTCTGTATTTTCTCTAATAATTGCAAAATCAACATTGCTATGTCTTGTTGGGAAACCTTCCATGCTTTTGCATAATGTTAAACTTGCGTAGATATCGAGGTTTTGTCGCATTGCTACATTCCATGATGTATGTCCTGATCTTTCAATGGGTGTATAGAGGATGCCTGTGTGTATAATTGGAGAAGATAATGACGCGAATAATGCGAAATGGTCAGTATTTTGCTAAGCTCATGCGATAGGATACTGCATAAGGGATGCGTGGGTGTGCAGATGCTTTCAATCGGAAGCACTAGATGGAAACAGAATCATACAAAGTGACTCTATCTGCATTAGACAGAGTACTTGAATGGTCTGCACTATATATGGCTTCCTGAAGGCGGCGTGTCTTGACAAGCGAAAAGGCTCCCTGGCGGAAACTCCTCTCTAACATGCTTCCTAATGGAAGCATGCTCCCTAAATGAGCTTCCTGATGGAAGCATCCACACTCCCTAAAGAGGCTTCCAAATGGAAGCCAGAGCCTCGCACTCCCTAACGGGAGTGCTCGGTCAGATGACTCACCCTTCAACCCAACCTTATTCCTCCTCAAGCTATCCATACTCTTTCTAAATTCCGTATCATCCGGACCAGATTCACCAGAGACACCAGGGAATTCTTCAAATTCCACAGGGACATTTGCTTTTTCAAAGATATCTTTTACTGAATTTGTGATTTCTTTTCCTACACCATCACCTGGTATTAATGTGACGCTGTACACTCCCCCGTATTGTGTATGTACTCGAGGTGATGCATTGGCGCGGGGAGTTGAGAGACCTAGTGTAGTTGCTGAACGGGAGGGGATGGAGAGCTGCGTTTGTGCGAACGAGCGAGCAAGTAAGCAAGTAATGATTTGATTGTATTATAATGAGATACAAATGATGGATGGAAGCATGTGTCAGTTGTTGTTGTGCCTTATCGCATGCTGCTAGCCCTTTATCCGAAAGGATTGACGGAGATGGATAGATAGATCACAGCCCTCTGTCTAGGACGTAATAAGACAGTAGCGAGACTACTCACCACTGGCTTTGCAGCTCTAGGGAGAGCTCTTCCTGCAGCTTGAACGAGCATGGTGAGTGATCCGATGAATGTGATTGAATGTGTCGTGTTCGCCTTGGTCAAGAAGCAAAAGAGTAAGAAGAAAGAACGGGCAAACTTTCACGTTGTCGTTTTGGATTTATTTCTCCCTTCGGAGCGCGGGCAAGCAGGGCACTCTGCTACGAGGGAAGAAGGCAAGGGAAGACGATAAGATAGTGCATGCTACTATGCTAGTGTAATGGTAGCATAGAACAGTATACACTCCAATCAATCCATTCTAACCACACTTAGTACATCACGTCATCAGCCCGTTGTCCCAGTCTCCCTTGCCTCCCTCCCGAAGCTTTTAACTTTCAGGCAGAGCGAGACCTCCGAAGCGAGAAGAGAGAAGAGAAAGCTTGAATTCGACAAGTAGTTCTTCTTCCTTAGCACATCAACCTATTACAGACACTACTACATTCAGTGAAGATGCTAAGCACTGCAACACGGAGATCACTCTTCGCAGCTAACAGGGTAGCAGTGGGTTTCCTCATTCCTTTACCATTGCTCTTTGTGTATCCCTGCTGAAAGGCTTCTTCTCCCTTGTAATCGTACAGAAACCCTTCAACACTGCTGCTATGAGATCATACGCTACTGAAGCTGAACCTAAAAAGTCAGCTTCTGCTCCTAACGAGACTTTCAAGGGTGTCAAGAATGAGAGGGTGCGTTCATCTCTTGTCCTGATTGCTTGCTTGTCCCGTTGATGGTGGTGAATGATGGTAACTTGGGACTGATCGACTGCGTACCTTTGATATCTATCCCATACTATATCCTACAACTTTATACAACACACATATACGATGACTACTTTCACATAATCATTCAATCATCAAACACCTACCTCGCTGCGCTCGGCTCGGTGTTTGTTCAAACAGGGCAACTACCTCGTTTCCCTCATCCCAGGCGACGGTATCGGGCCTGAAATTTCAGAGTCCGTCAAGTCCATCTTCTCACAAGCCAAGGTGCCTATAGAATGGGAAGAAATCGAAGTACAGCCCGTTTTTGTAGATGGTAAATCCTCCATCCCAGTTGACTCGATCAAATCAATCAAGAAGAACACAATAGCCTTAAAAGGTCCATTAGCAACACCGATTGGAAAAGGACATGTTTCTTTAAATCTAACATTGAGAAGAACATTTGGTCTATTCGCAAATGTTAGACCTTGTAAATCAATTCAAGGTTATAAAACTGCTTATGATGATGTTAATTCGGTCTTGATCAGAGAGAATACAGAGGGAGAATATTCTGGTATAGAACATGAGATCCAACCTGGAGTAGTACAATCCATCAAACTAATTACATACGAAGCATCAGAAAGAGTAGCAAGATACGCATTTCAATATGCAGAAACAAATAATAGACCTCACGTAACAGCAGTTCATAAAGCTCCCATTATGAAGATGTCGGACGGAATGTTCTTAACTGCCTGCAGAGCTGTTTCCAAAGAATTCCCCCAAATCAAATACGATGAAGATTTATTAGATAGAGTCTGTTTGAGAATCGTTCAAAATCCTCAACCTTACTCCGATAGAGTTATGGTCATGCCTAATTTGTATGGTGATATCTTGTCGGATCTTTGTGCTGGTTTAATCGGTGGATTGGGCTTGACACCCTCGGGAAATATTGGTGCTCATGCTTCTATCTTTGAAGCTGTTCATGGATCAGCTCCTGATATCGCCGGTCAAGGAAAAGCAAACCCTACCGCGCTTTTGTTATCTTCTATCATGATGTTGAGACATATGGGTCTATTCGAATTGGCGGATAAGATTGAAAAGGCTGCTCTTTCGGTGAGTTAACCTTCTTCATTTGTTCCATTGCAATTATTCATGGTTGCTGACTGTTGATTATGCTTCTCCTCTTCTACAATCTACTCTTCCCTTTCCCGTTCCTTCCCTTGTTTCCAAACTTTCGAAAACACTTCCTAAAAAACAACGCCTCAAATCTTCAACTTCATTACATGCCGAAATGACACCCTGTCGTTACCTAAAACCCATCCAAAATCTTCTCTTTCAATTGGATTCATGTACCATTCAGACCATCGCCGAAGGAAAGATGATCACCGGAGATCTAGGAGGAAAAGCATCCACTCAACAATTCACAGAGGAGATCTTGAAGAAGCTCTAAATTTTGTCTTCAAAGTAGATCCTTCTTAGCACCTGTCTATTTACGAAACGAAAGAAGATAAATGGTGTATGCTACAGTAAATCTAGATGAATTCATAAACTACGTTTGACCTTTGGTCGCATTCGCCAAAGCACGCAGCGCAGGAAGGGCTTGCAGTCTAAATTAAGTCTCTCAAATGGTTTCCTTTTCAGTTTCTCTTCCTTTCCAGTCTTCTTTCTCTCCTCCTTTCCATCTTCTTCTTCTGCCGTTTCAATCTTCTTCCTCTTCCTTTTCAATCTTCTTCCTCTTCCTTTTCAATCTTCTTCCTCTTCCTTTTCAATCGTCTTCCTCTTCCTTTTCAATCTTCTTCCTCCTTCTTAACGCTGTATAGTCGATCTTCCGCGCCAGACCATGACGGACACACGGATCTGGGCAGCAAGTCTTGCATCTATTATGCTCGCACTCGATGGCCTTCTTGTGCGTACAGCCCCCTTGACAGCTTCTATCCTCAGCAAAATCGCCCTGAGTCGTCTTCTGCTTCTTTCCCTTTGGCAGTTTACTCTTCCTCTCATACAACGCCAGTAAGTCAGGGTCCCCCTGGCGCTCTGCCCTCCCGCCATTGTACCTGTCCTGTGATGACTTCGTCGATCCATGATCTATTGGAATGCTTGCGTAGGTCCACAATACTTCGTTGCCGGAACTCGGTCCATTGACTGGCATGACCAGCTTTATACGCTTGTAGCTGGACATTCAGTTCCTTAAACTTTTTCTAGGTACTGAAGAGCATCTTCGGAGGTATCTTTCCGCAACTCCTTAAGCCGTCTTTGCCGATCTTCACTGGCTAGTGCTGAAGCCATATTGGTCAATCTTCGCGAGCGAGAAGCTTTGCCGCCCTTCACAGCATCCAGGTACAACAGGATATCCTTCGGTCCATTGTGAAAGCTTCGGCATGCTGGCTTGGTAAGTCTTGTGCATGTCAAGCAGCTGGGAGCGGATCACCCTCGGCAAATATGAGCATTTCCCGTCAAACGGATCTACAGCGGCAACGGCACTGGCCAAATACCGCCTCGAGGCTTTCTCCAAATCCTTTCTTGCCTTTCTCGTAAGTTTCGGTGGAGATGAAAATTCAGAGGCAGGTGGGTTCCGACCAGTATTCCATCTTTCTGCTTGATGGTGAACACTCGTGTGCGTTTGTCTTGCTTCAAGAGAGAGGCCTGACAAAAAGAGGAAAGTAAGAAGGTCAACTCGAGACGAAAGAGCTCTCAAGGGCCCAAGCTGCAAATTTCAACTGAGGCGGTCCAATAGACGTTGAACTCGATTCTCAGGTAACCACTTCTCACAATCTCGTTTGTGACATTGTTGGAAAGAGAGCAAGCTTGCGAACGTGATCGATGCGAGAAGAGGCGGACTTCTCGTTTCGAGCTCAAGCAGCATCGCTTCGCTTCGGACCAGACATTCTTTTCAGAACAATATCCGTGACTTTCGTAGCAGCAGCAAGTCAATCCTACCATTCGCATTCCGCGGTCAAGCTACGCGCCAAATCCTAGTTTTAATTGCAGCCTTATGGACCCTACCAAACCTATTTGACGACAAGCATAACGCAGACACGCATCTGAAGGTGCAGCAGCCATTGCTGATATACGACTGCGAGACATTATTCCAGGGATTTTGAACGAGATCATCGCCGTAAGAGCTAGTAAGCGTACGGCAGGACTTGACCAAGAGCAGGTCATGAGGAGAGAGCTGTATCGAGGAAGCAAGACAGGAAGAAAGAGAAACATGTCATTAGCTGATGTCGATGACTAACATCATTCCAAATTGACGAATGATGAAAGCAGTACCTACGTATAATCCCAAAGACTACATCGAAAGGTTGAAGGATGTCTTTCCAGAACAGACCGGATCATATGCAAGAAGCTGCATAAAGAAAGTAAAAAAAAAGAAAGAGAGATGTGTCAGCTTGATGGAATCTATGACTCCTTTGGCATGATAAATAGGCACCTACGATATCTCTCCAAAGCTGAAAAGAAGAAAAGAAAATCCCAGGCCCGACCCAACCACCCGACCTTGGGCACTGGAAGAGAAAACTGGAACAAAAAAGAGAGGAAGCACAAGGTTAGCTCATTCGTGATAAAAGGTATGTCTTGGAAACAGTTTGTAATCTTGAGGTCTCCATCCCCAGGCTGGTCCTTATTATCTTCCGCAGGCATGAGTCCAGAGTTGCCGCTGGAGAGAAGACTTGTCAGATTACGGCTCATAACGAAAAGGAGAAAAGCAAAGTGTACGTACCAATCGATGAGAGTCCGAAGATGCTTGAGGGCTGCAGGGAGTAGGAGGGGGGTCTTTCCGATGGACCCCTCCAAGGGCACCATGAGATCCCGTAAGAATCATTGACGGTCTCATCCAGGAAGTAGAGC